>JAAAKG020215224.1:3182-22158 GCA_010014905.2 Druon quercuslanigerum
TTAAATCGATGATTTTCCCTTTTATGAAATTGATGTTCTGGTTTATAAAATTGATGACTGCTTCATTTGAGGATCTTCAAATGATCACACTTTAAAAAATTAATTATCAACCTCAAAATCATAAAAGTCTCAAACTTTATTTTTTATTTTATGTTTGAGGAAATGGCAAACACTGAAATTGATGATTTTTCCTTTCATGAAATTGATGTTCTGGTTTATAAAATTGATGACTACTTTATTTGAAGATTTTATATTTTTTCAAGCTTAGGAGCGACGCATTTAGGGATTTAAAAATACCAAATTTAATATTCATTAACATGAAAATAAACATAAAACTTTTAGTAAATAAATGCATAATAAAGTCATCAAATTGAGGAATTTTTTTAAATAGCGTAGAATCTTTCAAATTTTTTGGAATCTCTTACAAATTATTAAACTCAATTGAGAATACTTCGAAATCTTTTAAAATATCCTTGGAAATTTTTTCAATTCCATAAAATTTTTTAAAATCCCTTAAATTTATTGAAAACTATTAAAAATGATTCCGAATTTTTTGAAATACCCGAAAATATTTTAAACATTTTAAATTCCTTAAAAAATGGTTAAACTTTTGAAAACTCCTTGGAATTTTCAAAAAGAGCTTAACATGTTTAAAATATTTTGGAATTCTTTCAAACTAAAAAAAAATATTTAAAATCTTTTGATACGCTTAAGGTATTTTATAGTTTTTCAAAAATCCTTGGAATTTTTAAAAATACCCTAAAATCTTTTCAGTTCTCTGAATTCCCTTAAAAATGATTGTACTCAATTGAAAATACTTCAGAATTAATGACTTCGGAATCTTTAAAAATACCCAAAATTATTTTAAAAACATTTAAAATCCTTTGAAAGTTTTTTAAGTTTTTGAAAATTCCAAGAAATTTTCAAAAATAGCTTCACATGTTTAAAATATTTTGGAATTCTTTCAAATTAGCAAAAAAACATTTTAAATCTTTTGAAACGCCCGAAAATATTTAAAATAATTTAAAAACTCTTGAGATATTTTAAAGCTTTTCAAAATTCTTTGGAATTTTTTAAAATACGCTGAAATATTTAAAATCCTCTCAAATCGCTTAAAATTATTGAAATCTATTAACAATGATTCAGAATCTTTTAAAATGACCAAAAATATTTTAAAACATTTTAAATTCTGTAAAAAATGTTTAAGCTTTTAAAAATTCCTTGGAGTTTTCAAAAATAGCTTCATATGTTTAAAATATTTTAGAATTCTTTTAAATTAAAAAAATTATTTGAAATCTTTCGAAACGGCCGAAAATATTTAAAACAATATAAAAACTCTTGAGATATTTTAAAGCTTTTCAAAATTCTTTGGAATTTTTTTAAATACCCTGAAATATTTAAAATCCTCTCAATCGCTTAAAATTATTGAAATCTATTAAAAATGATTGAGAATCTTTTGAAATACCCGAAAATATTTTAAAACATTTTAAATTATTTAAAAAATGTTTAAGCTTTTGAAAATGCCTTGGAATTTTCAAAAATAGCTTAACATGTTTACAATATTTTGGAATTCTTTCAAATTAAAAAAAAATTATTGGAAATGTTTTGTAATACCCGAAAATATTTTTAAAAAATTTTCATTCTTAAAAGTTAAACTTTTGAAAATTCCTTGTAATTTTCAAAAATAGCTTAACATGTTTAAAACAGTTTGGAATTCTTTTAAATTAAAAAAAAAAACATTGGAAATCTTTTAAAACGCCCGAAAATATTCAAAGCAATTTCAAAATTCTTGAGATATTTTCAAGCTTTTCAAAATTCATTGGAATTTTTAAAAATACTTCGAAATCTTTTAAATTCTTTGGAATTCCTCGAAAATTATTGAACTCAATTGAAAATACTTCGAAATCAATTACTTAGGAATCTTTAAAAATACCTGAGAATTTTTTTAAACATTTGAAATCCTTAAAATTTTTTTTAAGTTTTTGAAAATTCCTTGGAATATTTTAAACTACCCTAAAAATGATTCAGAATCCTTTGAAATACCCGGAAATGTTTTAAAACATTTTAAATTCTTTAAAAAATTGTTAAGCTTTTGAAAATTCCTTGGAATGTTCAAAAATCACTTAACATGTTTAAAACATTTTGGAATTCTTTTAAATTAAAAAAAATAATTTAAAATCTTTTGAAACGCCCGAAAATATTTAAAATAATTTAAAAACTCTTGAGCTATTTTAAAGCTTTTCAAAATTCCTTGGAATTTTTAAAAATACCTTAAAATCTTTTCAATTCTTTAGAATCCCTAAAAAATTATCGAACTCAATTGAAAATATTTCGAAAATATTAACTTCGGAATCTTTAAAAATACTTGAAAATATTTTAAAACATTTGAAATTCTTTGCATTTTTTTAAGTTTTTGAAAATTTCTTGGAATATTTAAAAATACCCTAAAATCCTTTAAATCCTCTCAAATCCCTTCAAATTATTGAAATCTATTAACAATGATTCAGAAGCTTTTGAAATGACCAAAAATATTTTAAAACATTTTTAATTATTTAAAAAATTGCTAAGCTTTTGAAAATTCCTTGGAATTTTCAAAAATAGCTTCATATGTTTAAAATATTTTAGAATTCTTTTAAATTAAAAAAATTATTTGAAATCTTTTGAAACGCCCGAAAATATTAAAAACAATTTAAGAACTCTTGAGATATTTTAAAGCTTTTCAAAATTCCTTGGAATTTTTAAAAATACCTTAAAATCTTTTAAATTCTTCAGAATCCCTTAAGAATTATTGAACTCAATTGAAAATACTTCGAAATCAATTATTTCGGAATCTTTAAAAATACCCGAAAATATTTTAAAACATTTGAAATCCTTTGACATTTTTTTAGTTTTTGAAAATTCCTTGGAATATTTGAAAATACACTAAAATCTTTAGAAGCCTCTTAAATCCCTTCAAATTATTAAAATCTATTAAAAAATGATTCAGAATCCTTTAAAATACCCGAAAATATTTTAAAACATTTCAAATTCTTTAAAAAATTGTTAAGCTTTTGAAAATTCCTCAGAATTTTCAAGAATAGCTTAAACTGTTTAAAATATTTTGGAATTACTTTAAATTTAAAAAAATTATTTGAAATCTTTTGAAACGCCCGAAAATATATAAAACAATTTAAAAACTCTTGAGATATTTTAAAGCTTTTCCAAATTCGTTGAAATTTTTAAAAATACCATTAAAATATTTTGGAATTATTTTAAATTAAAAAAAAGTTATTTGAAATCTTCTGAAACCCTTTAAATTATCGAGATATAGTGAAAATAATTCTGAATCTTTCTAAGTTAGAATCTATTAAAAATTCTTGGGAATCTCTTAGAATACTCGAAAGTTTTTCCAAACATGTTAAATATTTTCAAATCTCTTAAAACTTTTTAAACCTCTTCAAAATCCCTTGCAATTTTGACAAAAGTTTTAAATCTTAAAACTTTTTTGTTAATCCCCTCAAATTATTAAAATCTGTTAAAAATTGTAGAAATCATTTAAAAGGCCCTAAAATTTTTTAAAAGATTTCAAGAAAATTAAAAAATTAATTTATTGAAAGAAAGGTTCAACACGTGATCTTTTTATTAAAAAATGCGATTATCGTTACTTTATCTTTAAAAAAAGTGACTAAAAAATGACTTGATCAAAAAAGGAATTTACCGACAGACGATAATAATTCTTGTCTCTAAATTACCGGCCACTGGTTCACTCTTTAGCTCGGAACAGAACCCTCCCTTCCAATCGTCCTAGCTATACTACTAAAGTGCTTCTAAAAGATATTCCCTGACTTCCAATTATTTTTTTTTTTAAAATCCCTAACTTTTCCCTAATTTTTGGGATTATTACAACCTGCCGTCACCCTTATTAACAAAAAAAATTAACATAAATTTCTCTATAAAAAAAAATATTTGTTACCATTTCAGTTCTACCGCTGCGTTTATGGAAAACCATTGAAATTCCAATGTCGAGATGGCCTCCTATACAACACCGAAACATTTCTCTGTGATTGGCCACAAAACGTGGATCGGGACGACTGCAAAATGTAAAAAAAAAAGTGAGGAAAAAAAAAGAAATAAAATCAAATATTTCCGTCCTGAATAAATACTAAAGGTTGTTTCTCTTAGAAGGAGAAAACCGTGAAACGCTTGTATAATATTAGAATCTAATTTTTAAATCTTTAGATTGAAAAAATTTGCAAAATAATTATCTGTCAATAAATTGTGATTATTGGCAGACTTTAATTTTGCTCATTTGTATTTAAGTCTCTTACATTAAGAAGTTAATTAAAATTTGTAGAGTGATTAGTCCCTTTAGAAATTTAGCCATGTAAATTATTTGTTAAGTTATTCCTAATTTGTTAGTGTAATTATAGATCAATAAAAAAAACATTCCATAAGCTACACACTCTTATTATCATTGACATTATTTTCGTATTTTAAACATTTTTTAGTTCGATTTAATAAAAAAATTTTGAAATCGACTGAAAATTGTCGCTGGAATCGTATTTCCAACATTTCTTAGTTTATTTTAATTTAAAACATTTTTAATCGATTGAAAATTGTAGCCGGAATTTAGTTTGGAAGATTTTTCCGTCACTTTGCCATAAATTTGTTAATTTAATTTTTCAAACGTTTATCGTTTAATTACGAAGTTCTAAAACTATAGACGTCTGTAGGGAATGTTAATTTTTTTAAATTCAACTCGAGGGTTCTTAAACCATTTAGTTTACTTTAATTTAAAAATTTGGAAATCGATTAAAAATTGTGGCCGGGATTGTATTTTAAACATCTTTAAGTTTTCTTTATTTAAAAAAATTTGAAATCGATTGAAAATTGTAACCGGAATCGTATTTTGATTTTTTTTAGTTGACTTAGTAAATAAAAATAGAAATTATTTGTTCAATTATTCTTAATTTGTTATTGTAATTATACACGAATAAAAGAACGCATTCCATAAGACACAAACTGTTATTGTCATTAAAATTATTATTATGGTGTTTGAACATTTTTGTAGTTCGCTTCAATTTAAATAATTCGAAATAGATTGAAATTTGAAGCCGGAATCGTATTTTGAAAATTTTTTATTTCGATTAAATAAAATTTTTTTTTGAAATATGTTATAGATTGCAGACGGAATCGTACTTTGAGCACTTTTTAATTCGCTTTAATTTGAAAACTTGCAAATCGATTAAAAATTGTAGCCGGAATCGTATTTTGAACAATTTTTAGCTCTGTTTAATTTAGAAATTTTAAAATCGATAAAAAGTGTAGCACAAATCGTATTTTGAACATTTTTTAATTCTCTTTAATTTTAAGAAATTGAAATCGATTGAAAATTGTAGGCGGAATCGTATTTTGAACATTTCTTAGTTCTGTTTAATTTAAATATTTTTAAATCGATTGAAAATTGTAGCCAGAATCCTATTTTGAACATTTTTTAGTTCGTCTTAATTTAAAATTTTCGAAATCGATCGAAAATTATAACAGGAATAATGTTTTTAACATTTTTTAGTTCTCTTTAATTTTAAGAAATTAAAATCGATTAAAAATTTTAGCCGGAATCGTATTATGGAACATTTTTTGTTCGCATTAATTAAAAATGATTGAAATCGATTAAACATTGCAGCCGCAATCATCTTTTAAACATTTCTTAGTTCGCTTTATTTTAAAGTTTTCGAAATCGATCGAAAATTGTAGGCGGAATCGTATTGTTAGTTCTGTTTAATTTAAAAATTTTGAAATCGATTGAAAATTATAGCTGGAATCGTAGTTTGAAAACTTTTTAGTTCGCTTTAATTTCAAGAAATTGAAATCGATCAAAAATTGTAGGCGGAATCGTAAATTGAACATTTTTTACTTCGCTTTAATTTTAAGAAATTGAAATCGATTAAAAATGGTAGGCGGAATCGTATTTTGAACACTTTTTAGTTCGCTTTAATTACAAAATTTTAAAATCGATTGAACATTGCAGCCGGCATCATATTTTGAACATTTTTTAGTTCGCTTTATTTTTAAATTTTCGAAATCGATGGAAAATTGTAGGGGGAATCGTAGTTTAAAAAATTTTTAGTTCACTTTAATTTTAAGAAATTTAAATCGATTGAAAATGGTAGCCGGAATCGTATTTTGAACATTTTTTAGTTCGCTCTAATTAAAAATTTTTGAAATTGATTGAACATTGCAGCCGGAATCATATTTTGAACATTTTTTAATTCGCTTTATTTTAACATTTTGAAATCGATTGCAATATATTACTGGAATCGTAATTTTAAGATTTTTTAGTTCACTTTATTTTTAAAATTTTCGAAATCGATCGAAAATTGTAGGCGGAATCGTATATTGAATATTTTTTAGTTTGCTTTAATTTTAAGAAATTGAAATCCATTGAAAATTGTCGGCGGAATCGTACTTTGAACACTTTTTAGTTCTGTTTAAATTAAATATTTTAAAATCGATTTTTTAGTTCGCTTAATTTAAAAATTTTTTAAATAGAGTGAACATTGCAGCCGGAATCATATTTTGAAATTTTTTAATTCGTTTTTTTTTTAATTTTTAAATCGATTGAAATATATTACTGGAATCGTAATTTTAAGATTTTTTAGTTCACTTTATTTTAAAATTTTCGAAATCGATCGAAAATTGTAGGCGGAATCATATATTGAACATTTTTTAGTTAGCTTTAATTTTAAGAAATTTTTAAATCGATTGAAAATTATAGGCAAAATCGTATTTTGAACATTTTTATAGTTCGCTTTAATTTTAAGAAATTTAAATCGATTGAAAATTGTAGGCGAAATCTTATTTAGAACACTTTTTAGTTCGCTTTAATTTCAAGAAATTGAAATCGATTGAAAATAGCAGGCGGAATCGTATTTTTAACATTTTTTAGTTCACTTTATTTTTAAAATTTTCGAAATCGATCGAAAATTGTAGGCGGAATCGTATATTGAATATTTTTTAGTTTGCTTTAATTTTAAGAAATTGAAATCCATTGAAAATTGTCGGCGGAATCGTATTTTGAACATTTTTTATAGTTTGCTTTAATTTTAAATAATTTAAATCGATTGAAAATTGTAGGCGGAATCGTATTTTGAACACTTTTTAGTTTGCTTTAATTAAAAAATTTTCGAAATCGATCGAAAATTATAGCAGGAATAATGTTTTGAACATTTTTTAGTTCGCTTGAATTAAAAAATTTTGAAATGGATTGAACATTGCAGCCGGAATCATATTTTGAAAATTTTTTAGTTCGCTTTATTTTAAAATTTACGAAATCGATAGAAAATTTTAGGCGGAATCGTAGTTTGAAAACTTTTTAGTTCGCTTTAATTTTAAGAAATTAAAACGATTGAAAACTGTAGGCGGAATCGTATTTTGAACATTTTTTTAGTTCGCTTTAATTAAATGTTTTTTGATATCGATTGATAATTGTAGCAGGAATATTGTTTTGAACATTTTTTAGTTCGCTTGAATTAAAAAAATTTGAAATGGATTGAACATTGCAGCCGGAATCATATTTTGAAAATTTTTTAGTTCGCTTTATTTCAAAATTTACGAAATCGATAGAAAATTTTAGGCGGAATCGTAGTTTGGAAAATTTTTAGTTCGCTTTAATTTTAAGAAATTAAAACGATTGAAAACTGTAGGCGGAATCGTATTTTGAACATTTTTTAGTTCGTTTTAACTAAAAATTTTCGAAATCGATCGAAAATTATAGCAGGAATAATGTTTTGAACATTTTTTAGTTCGCTTTAATTAAAAAATTTTGAAATCGATTGAACATTGCAGTCGGAATCATATTTTGAACATTTTTTAGTTCGCTTTATTATAAAATTTTTGAAATCGATCGAAAATTGTAGACGAAATCGTATTTTGAACATTTTTTTAGTTCGCTTTAATTAAATGTTTTTTGATATCGATTGATAATTGTAGCAGGAATAATGTTTTGAACATTTTTTAGTTCACTCTAATTTAAAAAAATGTTAATTGATTGAAAATTTTAGCCGGAATCGTATTTTGAACATTTTTTTAGTTGGCTTTAATTAGAACATTTTTGAAATCGACTGGAATTTGTAGCAGAAATGTTTTGAACATTTTTTAGTTCGCTTTAATTAAAAATTTTTGAAATCGAGTGAACATTGCAGCCGGAATCATATGTTGAACATTTTTTAGTTTGCTTTATTTAAAAATTTTCGAAATCGATCGAAAACTGTAGGCGGAATCCTAGTTTGAAAACTTTTTAGTTCACTTTAATGTAACAATTTTTAAATCGATTGAAAATTGTAGCCTAAATCGTATTTTGAACATTTCTTGGTTTGTTTTAATTTAAAATTTTCGAAATCGATCGAAAATTATAACAGGAATAATGTATTTACATTTTTTAGTTTGCTTTAATTTTAAGAAATTGAAATCGTTCGAAAATTGTTGGCGGAATCGAAGTGTAAACACTTTTTAGTTCGCTTTCATTTTAAGAAATTTAAATCGATTGAAAATTGTAGGCGGAATTTTATTTTGAACATTTTTTATAGTTAGCTTTAATTTAAAAATTTGGAAATCGATTAAAAATTGCAGGCGGAATCGTATTTTGAACATTTTTTAGAGTTAGCTTTAATTTAAAATTTTGAAATCGATTAAAAATTATTGGCGGAATCTAAGTTAAAACACTTTTTAGTTCGCTTTAATTTTAAGAAATTGAAATAGATTAAAAATTATAGCAAGAATAATGTTTTGAAGACTTTTTAGTTCACTCAGTAAGTAGCTATGAAAACTATTTGTTCAGATATTCTAAATTTGTGAGTGTAATTCTATATCAATAAAAGAACACATTCCATACGATAAAAAGTGTTATTGTCATTGACATTATTATCTATTATTAGAATGAAAATAAACAAGTGTATATAATTGAATTCCGGAAGTAGATATAGGAATCAATAAAAAATTCATACAACACGCATATCGTCAGTCCAAATAGACTTGCCTTCATTATCTCCGCATAATTTATAAGCACAATGTTATTTCTGTAGTTTGACATTTATTTTATCCGTAACACGCTTTGTGACAGTCGTCGAAATAAACAAAATTAAAAGTACAACTTAAAGTGATGAAAAAAATAAAAAATAAATTTTGTGCACATATTTAGAAATCAGAGAGGTATGTATGGAAATAGACAATTTAAAAGGAAATTTATTCATTTGTTTAATTGCAAAAAAACTATTTTATTTTCATTAATTAAATTTGTTAACAACAATCACTTTTCTTATAAAATGGTAATAAAGTTTACTAAAGCATCAGTAAGTTCAAATTAATCACGTTTTATTAAATAAATACCTCAAACTCTCAAAAAATGCTCAAACTTCGAATTTGTTTTTTTTCAAATTTGTTTATAATAATCAGAAATATATTTAATTTTTTAAAAGTTTTTATATTTATTTAAATTTGACTGAATAACATTAAAACTTTTATTTGTCATTTTGGATTAATTGCGTCTTATTAAAGAAAGCATATCTTAAATTTTATAATTTCTTTCAACTTTATGTTTGAATGAAATAAATAAAAGAATTTTTTATTGGCTTCGAGGGATTTTTTAAGAATATATTTCGCTTTAAATAAAAAACATTTGAAACCGATAAAAAATTGTAGCAGAAATTAGTTTAATTTATTTAAAAAAATTTTATCATGATCTCCTTGAATCTTTTATTATCAAGGTTAAGGTTATAGAAATCTGTCCTGTTATAAGTTTTAAATTGTCTAAAATTTTTATAAATTGGCCTCGAGAGGTCTCTTAACATTTTGGTTCGCTTTAATTCAAGAAAGGATTTTTAAATCGATTGAAAATTGTAGCCGGAATCGTATTTTGAACATTTTTTAGTTCGGTTTAATTAAGAATAATTTGAAAATGATTGGAAATTGTAGCCGGAATCGTATTTGGAACATTTTTAAGATTGCTTTAATATAAAATTTTGTTAATCAATTTAAAATTATAGCCGGAATCGTACTTTCAACATTTTTTATAGGTAGGTTTAATTTAAAAAATTTGAAATCGATTGAAAATTCTAGGCGGATTCGTATTTTTAACATTTTTTATAGTTAGGTTTAATTTAAAATTTTTAAAATCGATAAGAAATTGTAGGCGCAATCGTAGTTTAAACATTTTTTATAGTTAGCTTTAATTTAAAAAATATTAAATAGGCAGAAAATTGTAGCCAAAATCGTATTTTGAACATTTTTTTAGTTCGCTTTAATTTAAAATTTTTGAAATCGATTGAAAATTCTAGGCGGAATCGTATTTTGAACATTTTTTACAGTTAGCTTTAATTTAGAAACTTTGAAATCCATAGACAATTGTAGCTGAAATCGTATTTTGAAAATTTTTTAGTTCGGTTTAATTAAGAATAATTTGAAAATGATTGGAAATTGTAGCCGGAATCGTATTTGGAACATTTTTAAGATTGCTTTAATATAAAATTTTGTTAATCAATTTAAAATTATAGCCGGAATCGTACTTTCAACATTTTTTATAGGTAGGTTTAATTTAAAAAATTTGAAATCGATTGAAAATTCTAGGCGGATTCGTATTTTTAACATTTTTTATAGTTAGGTTTAATTTAAAATTTTTAAAATCGATAAGAAATTGTAGGCGCAATCGTAGTTTAAACATTTTTTATAGTTAGCTTTAATTTAAAAAATATTAAATAGGCAGAAAATTGTAGCCAAAATCGTATTTTGAACATTTTTTTAGTTCGCTTTAATTTAAAATTTTTGAAATCGATTGAAAATTCTAGGCGGAATCGTATTTCGAACATTTTTTATTTCACTTTAGTGGAATAATTTTAAAGTCGATAGAAAATTGTAGGCGGAATCGTATTTTGAACATTTTTTATAGTTAACTTTAATTAACAATTTTTTTAAATCGATTGAAAATTGTAGGCGGAATCGTATTTTGAACATTTTTTATATTTCGGTTTAATTTAAAAATTTTGAAATCATTTGAAAATTGTAGGCGGAATCGTATTTTAAACATTTTTTATAGTTAACTTTAATTAACAATTTTTTTAAATCGATTGAAAATTGTAGGCGGAATCGTATTTTGAAAATTTTTTATATTTCGGTTTAATTTAAAAAATTTGAAATGATTTGAAAATTGTAGGCGGAATCGTATTTTGAACATTTTTTATAGGTAACTTTAATTAACAATTTTTTGAAATCGATTGAAAATTGTAGGTGGAATCGTATTTTGAACATTTTTTATATTTAGGTTTGATTTTAAAAATTTTGAATCATTTGAAAATTCTAGGCGGAATCGTATTTTGAACATTTTTTATAGTTCGCTTTAATTTAAAATTTTTGAAATTGATAGAAAATTTTAGGCGGAATCGTACTTTCAACATTTTTTTTAGGTAGGTTTAATGTAAAAAATTTGAAATCGATTGAAAATTCTAGGCGGAATCGTATTTTGAACATTTTTTATATTTAGGTTTAATTTAAAAAATTTTAAATCGTTTGAAAATTGTAGGCGGAATCGTATTTTGAACATTTTTTATAGTTCGCTTTAATTTAAAATTTTTGAAATTGATAGAAAATTGTAGGCGGAATCGTACTTTCAACATTTTTTACAGGTAGGTTTCATTTAAAAAATTTGAAATCAATTGAAAATCCTAGGCGGAATCGTATTTTGAACATTTTTTATAGTTCGCTTTAATTTAAAATTTTTGAAATTGATAGAAAATTCTAGGCGGAATCGTACTTTCAACATTTTTTATAGGTAGGTTTAATTTAAAAAATTTGAAATCGATTGAAAGTTCTAGGCGGAATCGTATTTTGAACATTTTTTATATTTAGGTTTAATGTAAAAAAATTTAAATCATTTGAAAATTGTAGGCGGAATCGTATTTTGAACATTTTATATAGTTCGCTTTAATTTAAAATTTTTGAAATTGATAGAAAATTGTAGGCGGAATCGTACTTTCAACATTTTTTACAGGTAGGTTTCATTTAAAAAATTTGAAATCGATTGAAAATTCTAGGCGGAATCGTATTTTGAACATTTTTTATAGTTAACTTAATTTAAAAATTTTTTGAAATCGATTGGAAATTATACCAGGAATAATGTTTTGAAAATTGTTTAGTTCACTTTAATTTTAAGAAATTTTAAAATCGATTGAAAATTGTAGCTGGAATCGTACTTTAAAGTACTTTAAAGTACTTTTTTAGTTCATTTTAATTTGAAAATTTTGAAATCGATTAAAAATTTTAGCCGGAATCGTAGTTTGATCATGTTTCAGGTCGCTTTAATATAAAAATTTTTAATCAATGAAAAATTGTAGCCGGAATCGTATTTTGAACATTTTTTAAATTGTCACAAAGAAATTGGAAGATTTTAAGATAATGATTTAATTTTGTACAATTTCAAAATAACTTTTGAAAAAATTTAAATTATTATAGAAGATTATTTAAAGTTTGGAAAAAATTCTAAAACAATTTAAATCCTGAGTACATTTTGAACAAAATGTAGATTTTTAAAGATTTCGAAAAAAGATTTCTAAGTATTTTTAACAGTTTCAAGAATATCAAAAAACAAGAATTCTTAAGATTTCTGGGGAAATTTTAAACGATTTTTTTTTTTATTTTGATAATTTAATTTTTTTAGAAGATTTAAAAAGATTTAAAAAGATTTAGAAAGATTTAAAAAGATTAACATTTTTTTCAAAAAGTGATCTGAAAGATTTAAAGACTATGATTGAACTTTGCAGAATTTTAAAATGATTTACAAAAAATTCAGATTATTATAAAAGATATTTAAAAGTTTTTAAAAAGTTCTAAAATTATAGAAATCTTTAGAACAATTTTAACAAAATGTAGATTTTTAAAGATTTCAAAAAAAAATGTGTTTAAGTATTTGAAAATTTTCAAAAATATTAAAAACTTTTTTTTTTAATCTTAAGAGATTGTTAAGAAAATTTCAAACGATTTTTTTCTTTTTAAAATTTTATGTTTTGAGAAAATTTAAAAACATTTATGAAATTGCCAAAAAATAATCTGGAATATTTTAAGAATATGATTGAATTTTGAAAAAAAAATTTTTTAATGTTCACAAAAATTAAGATTTTTATAAAAGATATTTAAAAGTAAAAAAAAATTTTAAATAATATAAATCTTGAGAACGTTTCAGACAAACCGTAGATTCATTAAGATTCCAAAAAAAACTTTAAATATTTTGAAAAGTATCAAGGGAATAAAAAAATATTAAGATTCCTGGGAAAGTTTAAAATTACTTTATTTTGAAAATTTAATTTGTTGTGAATATTTCAAAGATTTCAGAAGATTTCAAAAATCCTCAAAAAAGATTCTGGAAGATTGTGAAACAATGATTTAATTTTGTAGAATTTTAAAATAATTTTTGAAAAAATTCAAACTATTATAAAAGATATTTAAAAGTTTTAAAAATGTTCTAAAACAATTTAAATCTTTAAAAAATTTCAAACAAAATGTAGAATTTTTAAAATTAAGAAAAAAGCTTTCCATGTATTTTTGAAAGTTTCAAGAATATCAAAAAACAAGAATTCGTAAGATTCCTGGGAAAATTTTAAACGGTTTTTTTATTTTGAAAATGTTCGTTTATGAGGAGATTTAAAAAGATTTCAAAAAAATTTCTTAAACTGTCAAAAAATAATCTGGAAGATTTTAAGACTGGGCTTGAATTTTTCATAACTTTTCAAAAAATTTCCAAAAATTTCAGTTTATTATAGAAATATTTAAAACTTTGGAAAAATGTTTAAAATAATTTAAATCTTGAGAAAATTTCGACCTAAATTTAGATTTTTAAAGATTCCGAAAAAAGCTTCTCAAGTATTTTGAAAAGTTTCAAGAATATAAAAAAATCTTAAAATTCCTGGGAAATTTCAAATAACTTCATTTTGATAATTTTAGTTTTTGAGAAGATTTAACAAGATTTCTCAACTTGTCAAAAAAAAAATCTGGAAGATTTTGAAACAATGATTTAATTTTGTAGAGTTTTAAAATAATTTTTGAAAAAAGTCAAATTATTATCATAAAAGATATTTAAAAGTTTGAAAAATGATCTGAAACAATTTAAATATTTAAAAAATTTCGAACAAAATGTAGAATTTTTAAAATTAAGAAAAAAGCTTTTGATGTATTTTTGAAAGTTTCAAGAATATCAAAAAACAAGAATTCGTAAGATTCCTGGGAAAATTTTAAACGATTTTTTTATTTTGAAAATGTTCTTTTTTGAGGAGATTTAAAAAGATTTTTAAAAAATTTATAAAACTGTCCAAAAATAATCTGGAAGATTTTAAGACTAGGATTGAATTTTCCAGAACTTTTAAAAAATTTTCAAAAAAGTTCAGTTTATCATGAAATTATTTTAAATTTTGGAAAAATGTATAAAATAATTTCAATCTTAAGAAAATTGTGACTTAAATTTAGATTTTTAAAGATTTCGAAAGAAGCTTCTCAAGTATTTTGAAATACTTGAGACTATAAGAATAAAATAATAATATATAATATATAATATATAATTCAAGAATATAAAAAAAAATTCTTAAAATTCCTGGAAAATTTCAAATCACTTTATTTTGATAATTTTAGTTTTTAAGAAGATTCAACAAGATTTGTAAAATTGTCAAAAAAGAATCTGGAAGATTTCAAAACAATGATTTAATTTTGACAAAAAATAATCTGTAAGATTTTAAGACTAGGATTGAATTTTTCAGAACTTTTCAAAAAATTTTCAAAAAATTCAAGTCTATTATAAAAGTATTTAAAACTTTGGAAAAATGTATAAAGTAATTTTAATTTTGAGAAAATTTCGACCTAAATTTAGAGTTTTAAAGATTTCGAAAAAAGCTTCTCGAGTATTTTGAAAAGTTTCAAGAATATAAAAAAATTCTTAATATTCCCGGATAATTTCAAATCACTTTATTTTGATCATTTTAGTGTTTGAGAAGATTTAACAAGATTTCTCAAATTTTCAAAAAAGAATCTAGAAGATTTCGAAACAATGATTTAATTTTGTAGAATTTTAAAATAATTTTTGAAAAAATTCAAATTATTTTAAAAGATATTTAAAATTTTGGAAAATGTTCTGAAACAATTTACATCTTCAGAAAATGTGAAACCAAATGTAGAATTTTTAAGATTTGTAAAAAAGCTTTAGATTTATTTTTGAAAGTTTCAAGAATTAAAAAAAAACAAGAATTCTTAAGATTCCTGGGGAAATTTTAAACGATTTTTTTATAAAAAAATTTATAACACTTTCAAAAAATAATCTGGAAGATTTTAAGACTAGGATTGAATTTTTGAATATAAAAAAAAAATTATTAACATTTCTGGAAATTTTCAAATCACTTTATTTTGATAATTTTAGTTTTTGGAAAGATTTAACAAGATTTGTCAAATTGTCAAAAAAGAATCTAGAAGACTTCGAAACAATGATTTAATTTTGTAGAATTTTAAAATAATTTAAAAAAAAATTCAAATTATTTTAAAAGATATTTAAAATTCTGGAAAATTTTCTGAAACAATTTAAAACTTCAGAAAATTTCGAACCAAGTTTAGAATTTTTAAGATTAAGAAAAAAGGTTGTCATATATTTTTGAAAGTTTTAAGAATTAAAAAAAAAAGAATTCTTAAGATTCCTGGGAAAATTTTTAACGATTTTTTTATTTTAAATATGTTCTTTTTTGAGAAGAATTAAACATATATTTAAAAAATTTATAAAACTTTCGAAAAATAATCTGGAAGATTTTAAGACTAGGATTGAATTTTTAAATATAAAAAAAATTCTGAAAATTCCTGGAAATATTCAAATCACTTTGTTTTGATCATTTTAGTTTTTGGAAAGATTTAACAAGATTTGCCAAATTGTCAAAAAAGAATCTAGAAGATTTCGAAACAATGATTTAATTTTGTAGAATTTTAAAATAATTTTTGAAAAAATTCAAATTATTTTAAAAAATATTTAAAATGTTGGAAAATTTTCTGAAACAATTTAAAACTTCAGAAAATTTCGAACCAAATTTAGAATTTTTAAGATTAAGAAAAAAGGTTGTCATATATTTTTGAAAGTTTCAAGAATTAAAAAAAAAGAATTCTTAAGATTCCTGGGAAAATTTTTAACGATTTTTTTATTTTAAATATGTTCTTTTTTGAGAAGAATTGAAAATATTTATAAAATATTCATAAAACTTTCAAAAAATAATCTGGAAGATTTTAAGACTAGGATTGAATTTTTGAATATAAAAAAAATTCTGAAAATTCCTGGAAATATTCAAATCACTTTGTTTTGATCATTTTAGTTTTTGAGAAGATGTAACAAGATTTCTCAAATTGTCAAAAAAGAATCTGGAAGATTTTGAAACAATGATTTAATTTTGTAGAATTTTAAAATAATTTTTGAAAAAATTCAAATTATTTTAAAAGATATTTAAAAGGTGTAAATGTTTTGAAAAGAATTAAAACTAATTAAAATTTTCAAATATTTTTAAAAATTGTACAACAAAATGTACATTTTTAAATTAAAAATATTTTAAAACTTGAAAAGATTACCAAAAATTCATAAAATATTTATAAATTTCTTCCAAGGTTCTAAAATGTTTTAAAATCGAATTTAAGCTTTACTTTCCTCAAATTAAAAAAAAATTACTCTAATTATATTTCTATTCTAAGACCGCTATGATTAAAATCGAAAAAAAATTACTGTAATTACCATAATTACTCTATTGATTAGAAAATTCCATCGTCAGTTTAAAAATCTCGATTCGGACCACTTCGTAACCATTCGGCAACTGTCGGGACTGAGTGACGTCACCCGAGGGACCGGAGCGTAATTCAAGATGGCTGCCCTGTCAATATCAGCGGCACGCAGACACGATTTATAATAAATAAATAATAAAAATGAACGTGCAGTGTTTCTCAATTAGTTTGAATGATTTTTATTCGTGAAGGAACGCGCGGTTAATAATGGAGCAGTCGATAAGTGAAGTATTTCGACTGGCGTCATTTGCTACAAACTAAAAAGACGAAAGGTGAGCTGACACATAATTGACATTTTGACAGACGAACGCCTATCATCCCAACTTTCCTGATCGAATTCTCCTCACGTGCATTGTTTCATGACTAACAACAATTACCTTCAACAAAGGAAATTTTTGAGTAATCTTTTATTTGTTAATTCCATTCGTAATCCACTTTATTGAGGTTACCTAATTGCAATATCGCTTTTAAGTTTGCTTCAATATTTTTCGGAGCTGCTCCAAAGTTTAGATTTCTCTTTTCTTTTAGTTTGTGAAGTGAAGATTATTTAAGTTGTGTATTTTTTCTGTTATTGTGGATTTCCGGAGTTGAGAAGGCGTACCAAAAAGGTAGTAAAAACAGTAAAAGTAAAAGGAATTTCTACTCGAGAGGGGTTAATGGCCTCGGAAAGTCCAGTAGATTTGAATAAATTGTTTTAATTATTATGTTTCTTTGACATCCGACAAATATTTGATGAAAAAAATTTAAATAATCAGAACATTCCTTTCTGGAAAGTCTCGAGATTTTTCGCTGACTTATTTTTCATTTTCCCACATCATTATTTAAGACCGAAATTCTAATCTTTTAATATATTTAGTATAGAATCTTTTATGGATGGAATTAAACAAATTTTAAATTATTCATTATTATTTTTAGCGCCTGATTTATTTGAAAAAAGTAACATATTCAAGACAAGAAAGAGAAAATTTCTTATAATTTTTTCAAATCATTAACATTTTTTTAAATCCCTTCAAATTATTGAAATCATTAAAAAATTCCTTGGAATCACTTAAAATCCTTTGAAAACATATTAAGTTGCCGAAATAAATTGGAAACTCGTACGAATCTTTTTAAATACCCTAAAATATTTCATACTCATGTAAAATCTTTTTTTTAAGATTTTGAAAAAATATTTTTAAGTTTGCTTAAAAGTTTTAAGAGAATCAAATAAAAAAATTCTTTAGATTCCTTGGAAAATTTTTATTGACTATGCTTGAAAAATTAATGCAAAAAAAATAAAAATGTTGATTGTTGTTTTAAACAATTTAGGATACTCTGAATTATTTTAAAAGATATTAAGAAGTTTTGAAAAAAATCGAAAATAATTTAAATGTTGAGAACATTTGAAACAAAATTGTAGACTTTTGAATATTTTAAACAAGATTTTCAAGTATTTAAAAAAGATTCAAGGAAATTAAAAAAGTTCTTAAGATTCCTAGGAAAATTTCAAATTATTTTTTGTTTGGAACATTCAATTTTTTGAGAATATTTAAAATGATTTATAAAATTTTCAAAAAATAATCTGAATGATATTGAAACAATTATTTAATTCTGCAGAATTTAAAAATAAATTTCGAAAAATTCAAATGATTATAAAAGATATTTAAAAGTTTAGAAAAATGTCTAAAATAACTTAAATCTTGAGAAAATTTCTACCAAAATGTAGATTTTTAAAGATTTCGAAAAAAGCTTTTCAAGTATTTTAAAAATTTTCAAGAATATAAAAAAAATTCTTAAATTCCTGGGAACATTTCCAATCACTTTATTTTGATAATTTTGGTTTTTGAGAATATTTAAACAGATTTCTAACATTTTTAAAAAAGAATATGGAAGATTTTAAGACAATGATTAAATTTTGTAGAATTTAAAAATAATTTTTTTTTTAATTCAAATTATAAAAGATATCTAAAAGCTTGTAAAAATGTATAAAATAATTTGAATCTTGATAAAATTTCGACCTAAATGTAGAATTTTTAAGATTTAGAAAACAGCTTTTTATGTATTTTTGAAAGTTTCAAGAATTTAAAAAAAAAAAAACAAGAATTCTTAAGATGGATATACTTCCGAATAGCACCCACCGACGATTTTCTTGAAAGTACGTATACTTACGTATTTTGATGCGCTGATT
>JAAAKG020215235.1:0-22157 GCA_010014905.2 Druon quercuslanigerum
CAGTTCTAGATGTTGGAAAGGCTTTTGCGGCATATAAGTTGGTCAAAAAAATTATAACGACTAAAAGTCTTTAAAAACCCAATCGGCGGCAATCTGGAATTCCAGTAATACGCAATTCAAGAGCCTTCAAAACCCATTCAAAATGTTTATTATTATTATAAGACAGTAAAAGTATCTCAAATGGGAAAAAACACGAAAATGTTTTTTAAAAAAGTGATACTAGCTTTTGCAGTGAACAATACGACTTTTGTGAATTTTTGTACTTAATTAGATATTGTGAATGAAACACTTCCAAGGCGAAATATAGTTAATAAAGGCTTCTACTGTTCAGAAAAAGCTGAAAGTTGACTTTCAAAATCTAGGTTGAGACACTGAAATGGAGCTAGTTCTCCCCAAGTGTCAGGACTTTCTGTCCCGATTTTGCACGAGGTGCAAAAAATATTTCCTTCTCGAGGAATTTGAGTTCTAAATAAATCTTGGAGACAACGGGAAATTACAAAAAAAAAAGAATAAAACCTGGATTTTTTAAAATTTATTTTAAAAATTTGTTTTTGAAAAATCGAAAACAGTTTTTTATTTGTGTAAAAAGAAGATTTCTTTAAAACTGCGCTTGATTGTTAATACTTTGAAAAAATACATCGTAATGAAATTCCAATTATCAAAGTTATGTAAGTTAAAGAAAAAGATCAAATATTTTCTTCTTAAATATCACCTGAGTTTTTTAATTTTTCAAAAATTACCTTAGAATTTCTGTCAACGCTTGAGAGAAATTACTTCAAATAAATGAAATTCCATTTTGTTCTATTCAATTTAAATATTTAAAAAATTTCGTCATTGAAATTCTTTGAAAATAGTTAGTTATGCGTAGCTCGTAGTAATGTGTATGTGCAAAAATAAAAAAATCTACCCGCTCCGCGCGTACATCCACATCGCGCGCTACACGCACAACTGTTAGTTCTTGCGCTTCGCGCTCGTTAATATATTTATCTGGCGCTTGGTGCTCGATAATGTATGCACCTAGCGCTACGTGCTCTGACTTTGTATATTCCCTACACTTCTGCACATATTTTTTAAAACTAAGGGTCAAAGTTTCGACAACAGTAATTTTGTGATTGTATATTCTCTTTTGTTAAAGCTCCTTCGGCTTTAAAGAGAAAATTCTCATCGCGTTCCTCGTGGTTCGCACTCGAGTTTGTTCATGAAATCGTATATCATTTCCACAAATATATATTTTTACAATTCATGACATGTGTTTGTACTAAAACAGACGTAGTTTTATTGCCTCGGTAAAAAATGTGCATTATTAAAAAAAATTGTTATCATACATAATGAAAAAGTTTAGGGTGCAGAAAATTATTAAGCGATTGTGAAAAGACAAAGAAACCATTTATTTTTTAACACTGCGATTGTGTTCGCAACAACTTCCAGCGACAAACTAACTACCCGCTGGTCACAACGGAAGTAAGCTGCCACACCGCACACATAGCTGGCGCTTGAGTCGCCCATCATACATAGTATATTCCAACACTCACTTCCGACGAAAGCGTACTAACTATTTACTCCACTACGTAACCTAAACAGGTACATTTTTATCTTAATATAAATTATTTAATGAAGCAGCTTTCATCAGAATACTTTGGATGTTGGTCGATCTCCACATTAACCAGTTCCATCTAAATACAAATAGAAATCAAACGTATAATATCGCTTTAGTTAGTTTATCGTGGGTATCAAAGGGCAAAGGCTTCGTAAGAATATCCTCGATTTGTCCCTCTGATCTTATCCACTTAGCATTTACAAACTCTCGCTTAACGCACTCTTTTACATAGTGCTCTTCCTTCTCTGACAACTATCATAATTTAGTACAACTCTCCATTTTAGTTCAAGCTTCTGCACTTTCTCCACGCAATTGTATCCCCAAATAACTTAATAGAAAAACTGCAAGTTGTAACGCAACCCTTACAATCCGCAAAGCTTTCGCCTGAGTATGCCTCAAGTATATCATCCTTACTTGTGTAAACCAGTGCATAATCGACTGTGTGTTTCAGATACCCAAAGACTCTCACAAGACTCTCAACAAGTTCACTATGTAAGAGAGATCTGGTCTAGTCACATTACACAAGTAAAAAACTGAACCGATTATTTCTCTGAACTGTTTAACATTCACGGCGTTCGCTTCTGTAGGTTTATTCTCTCTTTCTGTCGTTTCTCGAGTAAAACCGTTACTTTTGACCAAACTTGCTTTCTGTGGTTATACACTCGAAAAGCCAAATTTATCGAGTATTTTCTTAACAAACTTAGTTTGATTTAGTTCTATCACCTTTTACTTTTTATTTCTGTTTCAGCTAATGATTAGGAATTCCTTTAAATCGCCTAAGACTTTCATGTCTAATTTACAGCTAAGTTTGTCTTTTATAGAGAACCTGGCGTTTTTATCGTAAACAGCAAGTAAAATATCGTCAACGTACAACAAAAGTACCACGTGAATTTAATCTGCGACGAGAGTAAATTAACAAGGATATGTAAAATAAACATTTCAGTTTTTCGGATTTATTTTCAGTCCATACAACGAATTTTATAATTTCAAGACCGATTCCTTTCTCTCTCCCTTAATTGCTTTAAGGGGCTGTTTAAAAACGCTGTTCTTATATCCAAAACGATTATTTTTTCAGAACTACGACAAACATAGGACAATAATTCAGGCTCACAAAAAGTGAGTATACAATACGACACAATGCATTCAGAAAGTTAAACCAACTACCTGTTAACCAACCAAGTCCACCTCAACACCCACCCTAACCTTCTAACCCCCTAACAGCACCGCTAACAAACCACAAGCAGGCTCACTCACATAACCCAGGGCACAGCGAGTTTATTCGCTAGTTTTCTATGAAACAATCCAGTTTAATAGAGTTAGAAGGTCAAGCCATCTAACCTCTGATCAACCAAGTCCACCTCAACACATCCCTAGCCCTCCAACCCCCTAACAGCACCCCGGACAAACCACAAGCCGGCTAACCCCTCTCACGACGTCTAACTCTATACCTATTTTTTCTCTTCGAAAGATCGTCTCATCGATTTTCTCTTATGAATTGATTTGGTATCCCTCTTGAGGGTCCAACAGCAATCTGACAGCATATTTTTGTCCCAAAAGCCTCGGTAACGCCTTTCAATTTCTTTGAAATCTTGATGAGTCCATTCTTCTTGCTCTTCGCTGACAGCTCCGAGGTTTTCCGGGAATCTATCTAAATGAGAATGCAAGAAATTAACTTTCAAGCTCATTAAATATCCCAAATTTTTGAAGTTATCAAGCATATTCTTGAAAATTTTTTCATACTGAGAATCCTTATTATCTCCTAAAAACTTAGTGACTACTTCTCTGAAACTTCCCCAAGCTTTCCTTTCTAAATTTGTCATTATTTTTTTCAAAAACTTGATCTTTTAACAATTTTCGTATCTGTGGACCATCAAGCATACGTTCCTTAATTTTGGCTTCTGATAACTTGGGGAATTTGGTACGCAAGTTGATAAATGCATTACTATTTTCATGATTGGGATCATTGTTACACTGATTCACTTTTATTCTTCATTACCCGCGCCGGCAGTTGCGTCTTACCTGCTGTAGACAAACCACTTTTAAAGAGTAACGAAGTTATGGTGATTTGCGGAACTTGCGACTTACCTGCTGTAAAGAAACCTTTTTTTAAAGAAAACCGTATAAAACACGGTTGCGAGAAAGACACAAAGAGCGGAGCCGAGTTATGACTTCCACGTCAATACAAGCTCTCAGCTTGGTTCTTTCGCGATATAATATGAATCAATATGGCGCCCACTGACGCAAAACAAAACACACACGCAAGCATATCTGCTACTACACTACCATACACTCATTCGTGGCTACGTTCACTCTACCGTATATTGGAAATTCATATTTGCATTCATTTGTTTACAGCACGTAAGTCGCAAGTTCCACAAATCACCAAAACTTCGTGACTCCTTGAAAGTAGTATGTCTACAGCAGGTAACTCGCAACTTTCGGCGCGGGTATTGGAGAAAAAATGAATCAATGTAGCAACGATCCCAATTATTTTCGTATTATGTGTGGTGAATACCGTACAAATGAAGGACGAAAAAATTCGCGGATTGTTTGCAATCTTGGTACATAAAATGTTAATATGCACTGATTTAAAGATAGTCACCATAATTCTAGGACAGCAAAGTGGTTTTACTAAGTATCCTTGTTTGATTTGCAAATGGGATAGTTGCAATCGTGAACAGTTGATAAAAGCTATGAGAGCTGAAAATAGAATGACAGATTTGGAAAGGAAAGCTTAAGGAAGTTTCAGAGAAGTAGTCACTAAGTTTTTAGGAAATAATAAGGATTCTCAGTATGAAAAAATTGTCAAGAATATGCGTGATAACTTCAAAAATTTGTGATGTTTAATGAGCTTGAAAGTTCATTTCTTGCATTCTCATTTAGATAGATTCCCGGAAAACCTCGGAGCTGTCAACGAAGAGCAAGGAGAACGCGCTTATCAAGATTTCAAAGAAATTGAAAGGCGTTACCAAGGCTTTCGGGACAAAAATGTGCTGTCAGATTACTGTTGGACCCTTAAGAGGGATACCACATCAACTCATAAGAAAAAATCAATGAGGTGATCTTTCGAAGATGTAAAATAGATATAGAGTTAGACGTCGTGAGAAGCAAGGGGACTCATGTTAATCCATCACCCCGATCGTGAGAGGCAAGGGGATTCACGTTAATCCAGCACCCCGATCGTGAGAGGCGAGGGGACTTACGGTAATCCAGCACCACAAAAGGAACCGATTTTTACTACGTCCACACCGTTGTTCCTCGGTGACGCTAAAAGTAAAAAACATGGGTGAGTGGGTTAATCGTGAGATGCAAGGGGAACCCCGTTTATCTAGTACCTCGATTATGAAAGGCAAGGGGCTTGAGATTTGTTGCTTAGAGGGTAGGTGTCTTAGTCTTCGAGTAGTAGTAGCTTGTTAGGGGTGCTGTTAGGGGGTTAGAAGTTAGGATAGGTGTTGATGTGGACTTAGTTGGTTAACAGGTAGGTGGTTTAACTTTCTGAATGCATTGTTTCGTATTTTATACTCATTTTTTTGAGCCTGAATTATTGTCCTATGTATGTCGTCTTTCTTAAAAAATAATCGTTTTTTTACATATTCTTGGGTTTTGGTAAAAACCCTTACGTGAGAGAGCAAAAATAAAAATAGATTTTAATTCAGCGTAAAAAAATACATAAGAAACATATGGTATGACCCAAGATCCAGACAATTTTTCCTTTTTTGTGAACCTGTGCTATTACCAAACGCTCTAACTAGAACCAACTGCGATACCGGTGCGCATGTATCTCGCAAATCGTAGCTATTACTGTCCTCATAACCTTTAGAAACTAATCGGGCTTTCAACTCTGCTGTCCCATCAGGATTTCATTTTTCTTTCAACACCCATCTCGCGTCGATCATATTTGGCTTAACGCCTAGGCCTTCTTTAGTGGGCCTTCTAACAAAGTTAAAAACTTCCTTTTTCTTTAATGAATCGATCTCTTTCTTTAAAGCTTCTTTTCACAGTGAGCTTTCTAGGACTCGAAATTCCTTCGCGGTAAGTTTTTGTATCACCGTGCAAGTTTGCGAACGACGCATGATATTGCATGTCACAGTTAGCTGTCTTGAAATTGCTTGAGTCAACTAACGCAAATAAAACTTCTGTTTTATTATTCTCGAGTTCTTTTATTTTCTTCGACTTCCGTGGTATCATTTACTTAACCACGGGCGACTATGCAATACAAATTTCATAAAAAGAAGGAAAGGCTGCTTAATATTATAAGAATGCACATTTGAAATCTGTAAATTGTTTCTTATTTAGAACGTAAAATAACTGTAATACATGATTTACATTTTTAATGAAACTTGTGAATAGCTTCACTCAGTTCATGCGTCAAAATAGTCTGAGAGGTGTATTTCTTTTAAGATACTTACTATTTCAGAATATTATTCATAGAACATATAAAATCCGCTAAGTAGAAAACGAAACTAACTTTTTGTATGTTTCGTTTCTTATAGTGATAAGTATCTATATAATTCCAACATTTGCATTGTATGTGTATTAAAAAATCAATTATGTTTAACTGATTATTTTAATTAAGTGATTTTTTCAATAAATACAATAGAATTCTACACTGAAAATAATCCTGTACTGCCAGATTGCTGAAAAGACATTTGAATATGGCTTTCAGAAATCGTCTACACACCTACGTTTGCGACAGAGCATATGCTCTTGGCCAGATGGCTCGCATAGATGGCGATGGAAATGCTAATAAATGCTAAATCGCTATTTGCAGAGGAAATAGATTTAATAAGCCACCACTTATTATTACAAATATCATCAGAATATGCTTCCACTGTTATCAGTCTATTCCTAATAGTCCCAGGACAGCAATTGCAAGTAGTTTTACAAGACCTTCGTGATCTTGCAGGAAATCAGACGAGGTTCGAGGATAAAAATAGTTTCACTGAAGACGAAGTCGACCAGGGCTTTCTGACGACTTTTTGAAAGTCATGTTCCAATATTAGAGTAAACAAGCTGTAAGTATTTTCATTTCCACTGTCAGGCAATCATTAATGCAACGCTTTGTTCCTCGTAATATAGGATTTGATGCTTTCACGCGACAACAGTATTTAGAAAGGCATTTGACTGAATTTGAAAATGAATTATACAACCCAGAGCCACAGACTGCGCAGGTGATTGCAAAAATTGACATTACCAATGTCAATATACCAAAAAGTACCAATTTTCAATGTCTTCGGCAGTCATACTGTGTTCACAAGGGACGGCATCTATTTAAGCCTTTGTTGATTTTAGCACCCAATGGCTACATTCTGGACATACAAGATGCTGAGAGAATGAGAAAGTGGTTTCAGGAAAATGACATTATGGTAGCAGATAGAGTTTATCGGGATGTCAGAAAGCTACTGGCTCGCCTCGGTATCAGATGGAAAATGCCAGCACTTCTACCACCTGGACAGCCACAGCTTTCTTCTGAGGAAGCCAATGATTTACGTTTAGTCACGAAGTCTAGATGGATTGTAGAGGTTAGGAATGGTCACATAAAAACTATATTCACATTCTTAAACTATACTGTGACAATTCCGCATCATAAAAATCTAGGTGATTTTTATCGCATCGCTGGTGCAATCATAAATAGGTATCCTCCTCTCATGGCCATGAAAAAGGCTGATATAAACATGGCTCGACAATTGGTTCAGAAAGCCAGAGAACCGTATGTCGTTGAAGCCCTGGTGAAGGTTGAGGGGCTGCACACATGAAACGCTAAAAGATGGGTTCTTTTGAACTCGGAACATATACCCGATTTTTCACTATTAACTCTAAACTATTTGAAAGAGCTGACTATTGGGACATATCATTAAAATTAGCCCAATCTTGTGTATAGGACAAAATGCAGAGGGACGAAAAAGATGAGTTCCATGTTGAAATGTTAGGAGATGCGCATAGGATACCAGAAGCTGGAATGTTCAGGATAAGGGTGTGCTCATGATTCCGCAATGCAGGAATACATCAGTTATGGATTGCATACCAATCTACTAACGGAGATGACGAAATAAATGATGAGGAAGTCAAACTTGTGCACGGTTACTACTATACATGTAAGTATGGTGCTTGAACTGTTGGTGCATGAGCACACGTTGCGCGTGTACTGTGGTTCCTCGGATATGTACGTCATAAATAAAATATACGATTGCACTCAGCAAGACTGATGCATGCAATCAATGATGCTGGAAATAGGGCACAAGAAGAAAATCTCCTGAACGTCATAGATTTTTGAAAATATATCTCAGTGGTGTCAATAGCCTTGACCTCTCCGCTTCGTCTAGACTATTTCCAAACTTTTCCTTATATACAAGATGATCTCGCTTTAATTAATTGGATCTTTCTTAATCTTGTCTTGATTGGCTGATTCATTCCCAATCTTGCCTTAATTGGCTTCATTGTTCCAAATGTTGCCCTAATTGGCTAAATGAATTCCAATCTAGCCTTCACTGACTGAATCAAGTCCTATCTAGAGTTTCTTAGCAAGATTATTTTCAATCTTGCCTTCATTAGCTGGGCCATGCACAATATTGACTGCATTGGCTGGATTGTTCCAAATATTGTTTTTTTTTTAATATTCCAAATCATTTTCAATCTAGCCTTCACTGGCTGGATCATGCCGAATCTTGACTTTATTGTCTGGATCTTTCCCAATCTTGCCTTCATTGGTTGGATTGTTCCAAATATTGCGTTCGTTTGCTAAATTATTTCCAATCTGGCCTCCACTGGATGGATCATGCCCAATCTTGACTTTATTGGGAAGTATATTTTTAATCTTGCTTTCATTGACTGGACCATGTTCAATCTTGACTTCACTGTTTGGATCATTCCAAATATTGCTTTTCTTGGCTGAAAAATTTCCAATCTTGCCTTCATTAGCTATACCATTCCCAAATGGCATTATTGTTGACTTCTTGAAAGCAAGTACGCAACACATTTTTGTATCTTAACCTCCTGAAAATGGACGATATTTATGGTTGGCGCAATGTCACTTGATACTGACCTTATTTTAGCACTGTTGCTACCCTCAAACTGTGAGTATTGCAGGTTATTCAAAATATTGGGCACTTCGCGTTCTAAAGTTGCGAGAAGCAGACGATTTTTATGATTAGCATTACTGTACTTGGTACTGACTTTATTTTAGCATTATTGATACCCACAAATTGTGAGTGCTGCAGTTAATTCAAAATATTGAGCCCTTAGCGTTCGAGCGTTGCGAGAAGCGGGCGAGTATATGATCTCACATGGTACTGAGCTCACTTTGCACCATTTCTCCACTCAAAGTAGTAATTGTATCAGTTATGATAAAACATTGCGCACTTAGAGTTCGACCGTTTTGAGAAGCGCGCGATATATATCATTGGCACAATCGCACTTGTTATTGATCTGTTTGCACTACTGTTGCTACCCTTAAACTTTAAGTGTTGCAGTTATTTCAAAATATTGAGCGCTTAGCGTTTGAGCATTGCTTTTGGTGGATGATATGTGGCACAATAGCACTTGATACTCATTTTATTTTAGCACAACTACTACCTCAAACTATCTATATTGCAGTTAGTGAAAACTATTGACCCTTAGCGTTTGATCGTTGTTGGAAGTGGGCGATATACATGATCGTCAAAATAAAACTTGATACTGACGTCGTTTTAGGACTGCTCCTGCCCTCGAACTGCGAATTTTGCAAATAATTGAAAATATTGAGTGATCAGCATTCGAGCATTGCTGGAAGTCAACGATATACATGATTGGCACAATAGCGTCAGATAATGACCTTATTTAAGAATCATAGCTGCCCTCAAACTGTGAATGTTTGCAAATAATTGAAAATATTGAGCGCTTATCGTTCAGCTGTTGCAAGGAGCGCGCTATGAGAGTCATCGCGATAGGCGGACGTAATGTTGATCACAGTTTAATGTGTGATTCTTATTTTGTCGTTGTTTTTGCTCTCAATGCTATGCAGATATATCATCTGGACTGATTTTCAGCGCTTGGTGCCACATATCGCCGAAACTGACCATTTACAAAAAAATTCAAGGATATTTTATTGGCCCCTGATAACCTGCAATATTACCAAGTTTCACCCAAATCCAACGAAAGACATTTTCCCATATATTGTGTGCGAGGTCCTTTAAGTAGCGGCGACATTCCGTTGTTTGCCTTATGTGGCGTTAAATTATAAGCAAAGGTCGCAGCTTCAAGAGTTAAGTCCCACGCGTTAGCGAGAAGTCTAGAATCGAAAGAAACGCACCAACGCGTTTCTGTATAGATTGATTAAAACGCTCGCTCACACCATTAAGCTGAGGTGTTGCAAGGCAGACTGTCCTCAACTCGACTTCGTATTTTCTTAGGACTTCAAGAGTTTGCTGTCCAGTAAATTCGGTCCCATGGTCACATTCAAGATAGCAAATCTTGAGATTTGTACCGTGTAGACTTCTCGCCATTTGAATAAATGGTCGAGTTTCTCTTCCGGCTCGCTTTTATGCTTCAACGCATACGAAATTGCTAACCGCGAATAACTGTCAACGTACACTACAATGAATCGAGAACCTTTGGGATGTGGAGCAGGGCTAATTGGCCTCATTGTATCAGTTTCTATAGTATGTAACAGACTATCTGCTCTAGTGCGATTATTGTTAATAGTATCAACTTTATAACTCAACTGTTTTCCGACAGTTTTATTCTCGCTTGAGCGTTCCCCACGCTATCGAGCTGATTTATTTGCGGTTTCTTTTATATTCGCAGCAGAATTTAAATTTTAATTTATATTTTCGACAGACTTAATAATTTGTGTTTGCACATCTTCTGAAGAGTCTAACTGTTTGCTTCGAGTAAAATAATTACATTCAGCTTCATTTTCAGTTATAAAAAAGCGAATTTCTTTACAACTTTTATTTGAATTTTTAACTATTAACTGTCAGTACAGAAAGGCTCCATTAAAGGATCGTAAATGTTAATGACTCTTCTATCAAGATAAACAATGAGTCCCTTATTAATGAACTTACGCAGCGATATTAGATTTTTCGACAAGTCTTTCGCCAGTCAAACGTTATCAACTTCAACAATTTTTTCGTTTTCTGACTCAATTTTAAACTTTTCAACGCCTTGAGTTAGGAGTTTAGCCATCTGGCTCTCATTCGCGCATACAACTACAGGTTTTATTTTGAAGTCAGTGATAAAGTTTTCAAGCAAAATATCATCGTCAACGTTAGTCGCATTGGATATAAAATTGCAATTTATAATCAAATCCGTGCACACGCCTTCGGTCTTATTATCCGGGCTAAACTCCCGCCACGACCAGTTCTTCCACTTCCACGCTTCTGCTTGAAGTGTCTTTCAGGAGAACCACCTCGTGGGCAACTGCCCCCAGCTGGACTATTACTATCGCGTTTCTGACCCTTCGATGACCTTTAGCCATCTCAGTTTTCCCCGTCGGCATGGCGCTTTAGTGACGAAGACTGGTTCCAAGAGTTGAAACTTCTTTCGAGGTTTTGCTTCCCTCCAAATCCACCAAAGTGTCCACCTCTGCCACTTTCTCTGCCTCGTCTACCAGCAGTTAGCTGTCTCAGCCTTTCAGGACAGGTCTTTCTGATATGTTTCATCTTTTGTCACGGATTTGGACAATTTCTGGCTATGTGACCAGTTTCACCACGCTCAAAACAGGCACCCGCGTGGCCAAAACCTCAACTGGCCGAGAAATTAGCACTGCAGTCTCCGCTAATCTTTTGCTTCATCTGTAGAAGAAAGTGTTTTAGTTGGGATAATGATAGGATTTCCACAAGCATTCAAGTTAATGCAATCAGCTGATTTCATTTCTGGAACGCTGTCAGCTACAGCGTTTAAAAATAAAGTTCTTTTCTCTCTTGCAGTCATTTTCTCTCCAGAAGGTAGCCTTTTAAAACTTCTAACCATGCTTTCAAATTTATCAAAAAATTCTAAAGCAATTTCTGTGCCAGGTCTTTACTTCAGTGTGTATAAGTCTCTCTGGGCCGAATGCGAGCCTATTTTTATCTTAACCATCTCAATTTTCTCAGCTCTTCACGCATTACCTTCGGCTCAGAGAGACTTTTCACTCTAGTATGATATGCGTGGTCAATATGATTTATAATTATATTTCTTATTCCACTTTCATCGCATCTAAGTTTATTTGCTCCAGTAATTTTCGACACGCTTTCGTCAAATACGTAATCTTTGCGTTTTGCTCTCAATTTGGTCCTAAAATAATCTTTAAAAGACTTAAATCTGCTAGATTGTTAAAGTCGAAAACTACGATTAATATTAATTAATATCATTAGCTCCGCTGATGCCTACTTGGTCCACTTGTACATTTTCAACCTCTTCGTCGCCCTCAACTTCTACCTCTTCCATAGACTCTTCAATCATTTTTAGAATTGAGTTAGTCTCCTCAATGGTTAGTAGACTCTGCGTGTCCACCACACCAGGTTTGCAAGATGTCTTTGGTGTTGTTTTTTCGCATTATCAACGGCAAATCTCATTATTAGTGAAGAAGTATTTTGAGCTGACACTACATTGACCCTAAGAAGTGTTAATTATTTGGCGGTCGAAGTAACTTCAGCTCTAATTTGCTGCTCCTTACGTGATTATTTCAGCGTCACTGCGAACGACTTCAGGGCATCTTCACAGCTGTTGTGAAGAGCAGCCCTAAATGCCTTAAATGTATTATATATATTCCTCAAGTTTCTCAAATGAGGACATCTTTATATTTTTATTTTCGACTTAGCTGCCTTCTCATCGCTCCTCGAGGCCGACGAGTCAGGGGCCACAGATAGGCTGGTCATGGTGGTGTTTGCAACCTGCTCGATGATGGTAACCACAGATGCCACCCGCTCAATCTCCTTTAAGTTGCTGGGAGTGACAACAGGTGTCTGGATTAAATTAGTAACTGACTTGAAACTCTCATCACCACCAGTCGATTTCTCACCAGAAACTCCTGCGGAATCAACTGCTTTGACCTTGGTGAGACTTCCCTTCCGAGAATAAGTCGGTTTTCCTAATTTCAAGACAGCAGTTGGATCATTGGCAGCTGTAGCGACAAACCATTTAAATCTTCAGTGTTAAGTACACTGATGTCTGTAAATAAGATATTAATTTAACCTGTGATGCTATATAAGATGCTTGTCGACCAGCTTTCTTAGATGTAAGTAGTGAATAGCAAAGACGTCAAATAATAAGCTGCCAATACCAAGCACTATAATCAGATTCGCTGGCACTATGGAAGTATTACCAGCTACTCTGACTCCTCGGAGAATCTCGTGTTTGAGATTGAAGTACGAGGCTTGACTGAAATCAACCCCGGTGACTGTTTTTATTTTTTTTATTTTACACTATCTCTCTCTCTCCGACATGTGCACATGAACCTTTAATTTTTAAGTCACCACTATGAATTCAAGTCAACCAAACACAGCAAACAATAATTATAACTGTACAGAAACTTAAGTTTTTGAAGAAGTAGATATTTAAATTTTCTCACCAACTAGGACACTTCTCTTGTTCGAAAACAATAACGACCACTTCCCATCGCTGCGAACAAGAGTTTGTGTCTAATTTTTCCTACACAGCCCTTCATCGCCACGCATTTAATATCTCAACAGTACTGCAAATTAGTTTAATATTTAGAGACACACAACCTATAATGTAACTTTAATCACTCAAACACGCCAGTTATTAATTCAAACTACTTTGCGCGTGCTAACTTTCTCTCTCAAATACAGTGTATTAAAGTATTTGCGTATGAACACATTTATTTTCGAGCAGCGGTGCTCGTATTTCTACATATTATACAACAGACAGAGAGAAGTATAGAAAAGTCAGCTAACTTCATTCAGCTCGAGCGTGGCGAAAATAGGCCCCGAGGCAGTAATACCTCACTCGCGGCGCAAGATCGGCCGTTCGAGTATGTCCCTTCTTCACTCCCGAACAGTTGCGCTGGTGCAATCGCTTACTCTCTATTCGGACTATATGCTCTGCCCGCGAAGCAACAGGCATCCCTGCTTCTGCGCACACGTCACCCTTTTTCTTTGTCCAACAGCAGCCATCTTCATGTTTTTCAGACTCTTCCAGGAATTGAGGAATTCAACAAACCCCTCAACAACACGTGAACCGTGAAGTCGCTCAAAACTTTGATCCCTAATTAATGACTCCACTTCTCCTTCAGCGCTCCTTCTCATTTACTTTTATGAACTCCACGATAAAGTCTCGTTTTTAAACAAAAATCGGCAATCGCAAAAAATAAAGATTTTATTTTATTTTAATAGAAATTCACTACCGACAAGTATACGAACTCGCTTAGTAAAACCTTTATTTTTACTAATTATACTAATTTTTACTTATGATTTGAATGTGATTGATATTACTTTTTGACGCTCCTCCCCATATTGTATATGCCTAATTTATGATTGGTCAGATAAACATTTTGTAGATCAGGAGTCCATATTCGGGTTTTAGATTCGAGTGTCTATTAATTATAGGATTTAAGCGCGAGAGGACCCCGAGATCCCTTTAGTTTCATGGATATGCTGCTTCCAATTAAGACATCCGCTTCGATCGGTTTCTCTTTTGAGAGCATCTGGCCTATTTTGACTGAGAATTTTCTATCAGAAAGATAACAGCTTATACAGAGGATAAGCCCTTTTGGGCATTGTAATTTATTAGTTTTCTGAGCAGTCCTACATGCCAGATACTATCAAAGGCTTTTTCTGCATTGAGGAAAACAGCTCCAGTATGTTTTCTTCGATTGAAATTTAAGCTAATGGCTTCAGTTAGCTTGAGCATCATGTGCTGCGCAGAATGACCTTTTCTAAAAACGTATTGTTGCGGTTTAAGGATGCTGTTTTCTTCGAGGTGAAATTTTACGCGTGTGAGTATTATTTTTTTCGAAAATTTTGCTCATTGTATTAAGAAGACTAATGGGCCTGTAGCTGGTTGGATGATATGGGTTCTTGCCTTTTTTTCTGAAAGACTAAAATGTGGGCTACTTTCCATAAGTCAAGAAAAGTAGCCTAGTTGAATACAGGCATTGAAGATATTGGCGAGGAGAGTGAGAAAAGAATTTGGAAGCTTTTTACGGACCAAGTTTGAAATTGAATCAGGACCAGGAGTCATGTGGAGCAAAGTTAGTTGTTTTGCTATTCCAAGCTAAGTGTTTGGCATTTAGGTCCCCTGCTGCAATTACCGATGGTGCAAGTTTGAATATTTTTCTGAAATCATCTTTTGTAAATTCGCAGGAGGGAGTCTGGTAGAGCGAGACGATAGCATATGGTTTACCGTGGATTTTTATTTGGATTGCCGTAGCTTCAAGGACTTTAAGTTCAGGTATTATTAGTTCGTGGTGGTCAATGTTTTCTTGAATCAGGATCGCGGTTCCTCTGTTGGTGTTATTTTGGTATAATTCGTAGCCGCGAACTAGATCAACTTTTAGGGATTCGCCTAGTAAAGTTTCATTGAGCAAGCAAATTGTGATGTTATTTTTGTAGAGGTAAGTTGCTAATTCATGTCTTTTTTTAAGGATACCCTGAGCATTCCAAAAAATAAGTAGCGAGATCCACGCTTCTCCTCATTTTTTTCAGTCGCTGTTTTTCCTTCCCCCCTCACAACGACACTAATTGCGCAGTGGACCACTATACATAGTATATTCCAACAAACCATTTTATTGCAACTTCTGTCTTTTTTTCATAAACTTGAATTTGCTTATTTTTAATGTTACTTTTACTTTGTAAACGTTACACATACGGTCTACACAGCAGCCTTACTGTGCTTTAACTTATAAATTATATCCGTAACCTCAGTGACACAGACAGTCTTCGTTGAATCTTTTATTAAAATTTGTTCCACATCGCAGTTGTGGTGCTCAATTGTTTTATCTACTAATAATTTACTAAAAGAGTCTCTCAAAACGTCTAGGGCGGAGAGTCTAGTTACAAAAAATGTGTCACGAAACTTCGATTGATGAGGGTGGGGGGCGATTAGTTTCAACCGAGAGTCATAACTGGCTGGTGTTTTATGCTGAGAAGGTCCCCAACCTTCAGTTTGATATAATGATCTTGTAGGGCATTCAAAAAGCAACATTTTTCGTATTTTTTTGAATTTTGTAAATGCTATAACTCTGGTAATGTTTGGTTTTAATAAAAAATGTAATTATTATCAATTGTTCGCCTTTTGGAATACTATAAACATCCGTACAAAGAAGTTTTGATTTATTTAAAAAGTGGTCTCAAAAATATTCAAAATGTGCTAACTTTTTGAATTTTTATCCAAAATGGATAGCTAAAGATTGTCCTTTAGTACACGATACTGAATGAGTGAACGGAAGACCAAACTAATAGATTACATTTTTTTTAGTTATTGGGCTCACAGACAGACAGCCATTCAGATATAAATGCAGACAGCCACAGAGACGTCCGCACAGAAAAACATACGGACAGACAGATTCGTGAAAACCTGTTTTTCGGATTCAGGAGTTTCAAAATGTGAAGATTTGACCAAAACTGTGGGGAGGGGGGCAAGTTTTACTGAAATCTAATACCTTTTCTAATGAGAATGTTAAAGTGAATTAATTCGTCATGAATAATTTTTTCATAGTTCTGTTTTTTATATTAATAGTAAGCAATAGCATCAAAAACAAACAAAAAATACATCTTTTGAAAACCTACATGTAAGACGAAAAAGACATTTTTTTAAAAATGTTAATGATGTTTTTAACGATTAAAATTAAAACGACGCATCTTATCAAAAAGTCATTTTAAAAAATTTGGTAGATCTTTTTCAAATCCACAATTTTTGTCCACTAATCTTTTTTCGTATTTTGCTTCTTTAATCGAAAAATATAATTTTTGATTTTCCATTATTTTGTATGCTGTGGAAATTTGAATTTTTTATTTTTCAAGAAAATTCAAAAAGTTGTTATGAACACCTTGTAAGGCATTTAAAAAGTAACATTTTTCTTCTCTTGACTTTTTTTCATATCGTGCGAAATTTGACTAAAAATGTTCATTTTGGCTTGCTTTTTAGAATTTCGTAAATTCCATAACTCTGGTAATTTTTGGTTTACTGAAAAAAGTCATTGGAATAAATTGTTCGTATGTTTAAATACTATAAACATAAGTAAAGAGAATTTTTGAATAAAAAAAAAGTGACAGCCATTGAGACAGACATGCAGACAGACACAGAGACATGTTATCGTGCTCGCAGACAGACAGATAGACAGATATACTTACATACGTACATACAGACATACAGTAATACAAACATACATACATACATACAGAAATACAGACAGACAAATTCTCAAAACATGGACATTCGTCAAAAATTGAGGGGGCGAAAATTAGCCCATGTATTGCTCTGTTAAGCTTTTCTTTACAATTATAAATTGATTGATTTCATATTTTAGTCGCTGAATATAAACGTTAAAGCGCTGAAAATAAAATAGAGGTTTTTTCGAAAAATTGTCTGGTTCTTGTTTTATTGCAATTAATTGAAAATTCATGCATTTTATGCGCCCGGGAAGTAGCCAACCACCACCCTGAGTGTTTTTGTGGCGAGCGGAGTATAGGACTGGGTCGATTGGAATAAAGAGACAAGTGGTAGAGAGTGTTATTGTTTCGGCGATATTTTAAATATCGTAAAAACCCAGTCTCAAATCCAGGACTGAGATTGATTACCTTAATGCCTCACTCAACTTTGCTATTGTTAGAGTATGAAACGGCTGAGAAATTACAACTGGTTGAAAGATTAAGAAAAATTTCAATATTTTAGAATAGGTGCAAATCCCTGTATCATTCCAATTGATTGACAATTTATCAATTTTACTTGAAATTTTTTATATTTTGTTGAAAATGAATCTTTTTAGTAATTAATTTATCTTCTGGGTAGAAAATTAAACTATTTGGGTTCATCGTTAACTTATTTCACTTTTAATTATTTAATTAATTAATTAATTTAAGTTTAATCATTATTTTAGTGTATATTTCATTTCTTTTGTTTAAGATTTTTATTTTGTTGAAAATTCGTTTCATTTTTTATTGAAAATTAATTTCTTTAACTCAAATTTTATTTGCAAATTTGAGAGTTTGAAAAGTTATTACTTTCAGTTGAAAATACATGTGTTTAGATCTTCTTGGTTAAGGATTTCTCCTTTTTTTATATATATTCATCTTTTTATTTAAAAATTCAACTATTCGGTTGAATGTTGAACTCTTGTTAAAATAAATTCGGTTTTGTTTTGTTTGAATGTTATAATTTCAGGTAGAAAATATAAAGGTTTTGAAGATAATTCGGATTTTTAGCTTCATAGTTTTAAAAATTTTGTTGAAAAAGTATTTTTGGTTGAAAATTTATCTCCTTTTTAGTATAGAAACTTAATATTTTTAATATTTAAACTTAATATTTGGTTGATGTGGGACTGTTTTGTTGAAAATTCATGTTGTCAGCTTCACCCGTTTAGTTGATAATAATTAATCTAATTTGTTAAAAATGTATCTACCTTGTTTGAAACAAAATAGTGTATCAATCCTGAGCAACAGCACATTCATTGAAAAGCAAGCAGTTGTATTTTAAACAAATATTCAAGAAATAAAGAGAGAAAAATGATCAACACCTATGATTGCAGAGTTTTCGGTTGAAAATTCTGCAAAAGGAATTGCTGAAGAAAAGGCTGCGAATTGCACAACGTTCAAGCGTAACCTGGAAAATGAAATAACTTATTGCAATTCTACACTTTTCCGATTCGAGAAGACGCAGCATCTTTCTCTGAGTATTTTTTGTCGTAAAATCTAAGAAGAGAAATCATGAGAAATTACGAAAACTCTCAACAGAAATATCGTCGTTATTTAATGCACCTAATGCAAAATATTGAAATTAAATTTCTTAATCTTATAATCAGTTGTAATTTCTCTCAGCCGGCTCATATATCTAACAATAGCAAAGTTGAGTGAATCATGACAGGCAAGCCATCTCAGTCCTAGGCTCGAGCCCGGGTTTTTACGATGTTTAAAATATCGCCGCAACAATAAAACTCTTGACCACTTGTCGCTTCATTCCAATCGACCCAACTAGTGTTGCCGCCGAGCGAGAAATCCCGAGAAACGAGACGAGATGGGACGAGACATATTACCTGCTTGTCTCGGTATTTTTCGTCTCATTTTTACCCGTCTCGTAGTGTCCTTTCTCGTTTCTCGACAGATGTGCGGTAGTGGAGCGGACAGCTCGTAGGAGCGTTTTTTTGCCACTCTGTTGCGCTAATACTAATTAGCGTTCTTTAATGAGTAGTTAATGTCTAAATATGATTACATACGAGGTTTGATCAAAAAAATAACGAGACTTTTCAATTTTCCCGGGCTGTATTCGTCCGTTCGGCAAATTTTTTTTTGTTATGTTGCTGCACTTGTCTGGATATTTTAACGGCATTGATAGCTATATTGCATGTTTATTCTGTCATCATCTGTCAGTAAAATTATACATGTTTTAGTGTGCTCACCGATTTTTCACTTTTAGAAAAAATGGATCACAGAATTTGCATCAAGTTTTGTTACAAAAATATAACAAAATGCAGTAATGTTCTTGAAATGCTAAAAGCTGCTTTTGGTGATTCCGCTATGAGCCGAGCAAGAGTTTTCGAGTGATATAAACATTTTAAAAATGGTCGGCAAGACGTTGTAGATGACGAGCGCTCTGGGTGCCCTCGCACATCGGCAACGGAGGATACCGTCGTGAAGGTGGAAAAAATGATTATGGGCGATCCTCGAATTACTATTAGAGAGGTTGCTGAGGATTTCGATATATCATATGGATGTCAAGCAATTTTTACGGATGTTTTACACATGAAACGTGTGGCAGAAAAATTTGTTCCGAAACTACTGAATTCCGACCAAAAGCAATATCGTCATAACAGCGTTCAAGATTTACTGAATGAAGTGAATAACGACCCTACATAGCTCGAGAGAACCATAACAGGTGATGAATCATGGGTTCATGGATCTGACGTCGAAGCTAAGGCTCAATCGTCCACCTGGAAGCATTCAACGTCACCAAGAGCAAAAAAAGCACGACAAGTTCGATCAAACATGAAGATTCTGATGTCTTAGCTAAAGGTCAAACGGTCAATAAAGAATGTTAAGCAGGAGTTTTACTTTGTTTGCGTGAAGTAATTAAAAAAACTACCAATTTTGTGAACATGGCCCCCCTGTGACTTTTTTCTATTCCTAAAGATGCAGTAATCCATGAACGGAAGACATTTTGGCGACATCCATGAGATAAAAGCAGAATTACTGAAGCAGCTGAATGCCATATCGAAAAGTGAATTTCAAAAGCGAATAAATAAATATTATTTTGTCTATTACTGGTTAATTTGATATCAAACACGACTATGTATCACTTTACTGTATTAATATGCTATGTTGTTATTATTAAACACTTATTCTGCCATTTATAATAGTAGAATATATGAAACAGAAAGTTGAAAAAATATGGATATTTTTAAGATATTTGGAGTTTAAAAAATTTAACACTAATTTAATGTTTTATATTTAAAAAAAGAATTTGAACATTTTGTGTTAATTTCTATATTCATGTATGAAGATAAAATATTTTAAAATTCGGATACGCCTTAGCTCAGGACAAAATACCCTTCGTTACAGACATTTTTGTTCCCGAGACCTATAAATGATAAGAAATTTTTGTTTAATATGCCAGTATAGAGGTTCCAGGTCAGGAATATTTTTGAGAAAATTTCAAAATTGTGGGAAATACGTCACTTTGAAATTTTTTGATGAATTTTTTAAAAAATACTCCACCTAAGAATTTTTTAAACCGATTTTTATTAAATTTATAGTTGTTATGTATTATGTAGTACCCTTTATTTATAAAAAAGAAGAAAATAAGTCAAAATTTCAAATAAAAGAATGTCAAAAAATTTTGATTTTTCGTTTTGAGCTCGTTTTTTTTTGTAAATTTTTCTCACTTAAATTATTATTTATGATTTTACCTTTAATTAAAAAAAGCTTGTAGCCTCTTCTGGTTGCCGAGTTATGCACTTTTAAGCTGAAGCGTGCAGTCCACTCTCCCGTGCAACAGTCGGGTCAAGACGCATACAGCTTTGATTTCGTTTACTTTTTTCTGCCTATCTTGATAGAGCCTATCAGGTCACTAAATATAATTTAATGTGAAATCTTATGAAGCTCATTCATATTGATTTTCCAATGTTACAGCGAAAATAGACATAGATGTTCATGTTGTGCTCGTTTGTTTTTGTTTACTTTATTTTTTATATTGTGATAGAGCCTACCAGGTCACTAAGTATTCTCTGATGTGAAATCTCATGAAGTTTATTTATGTTGATTTTCCAATATTACAAATACATCTGTATATTACCGGAAAAACTTTAAAGACTCAGTTTGCATTGCAAAAAGTTTGTATCATTTGTTTATTACTTGCATTAGTCCTGTTATAGACTAAAACCAAGATTTTCGTGTAGAAAGATATTTTTTAGGGCCCTAAGCCTTTCATTTTCGCTATAATCCTTTCTAGAGTTTAAGTTCTAAAACGCTAAGAAACTTTTGGAAGAATTAAGAGCCATGGCTCCAGTTATTCACTGTTATAATCCGTTTAACAAAAAGGGACATTGGATAAAAAGTGCTAAAGCACAGCTTCGCCAAATCACAAGAGATATTTCGACTGCAAAAAAATGATCTTCCGAAAGTATAGAAAAATACATTTGCGTTTCATGTTTATTTTCATTCTCTAATGATGCTGATCACAGCCTAAGAAATCTTATGAGACCTTGTATCTCAACTGCTTTTTCTAGCGATGCATATAATAAGTTTTTAATTTCAATTCACGATCAGCTCGATAAGCAGAATAACTTAGATGCTGAAGAATGAGACAACACAAAAGCAGAAATAGAAAATGGTGATGATAAAAATGTTGTAAAAACAGAATATGAAAATCCAATGGTTTGCGATGAGGAAGCAATCCTATATTTAAATAAAATAAATATATATATAATATAATAAATAAAGGCCCAAGAGCTTAAGGTTCAAGAAATAAAGAAAGCTCTTGATATTGAGTTAGAGAAAGTATTTGATATTAAGCGAAATAATAACAACGAAATAAATGAGCTGGTTGATGAACTTAAAGAAAAATTATCTGAAACGAATAATAAATCAGAAAAAGTTAGATTTTTAACTATGCTACCGATTAGTTGGGGAATTCGTCACATACAAACTACGTTTGGCGTAGCATACAGTATAGCACGCACTGCGAAAAATATTCATGCTGCATATGGAATCGGGTCGTCGCCTAATCCCAGATTAGGAAAATGAAGTTCATAAGAGACGGAAGCACTTGTCTATTGTTTTTATTATGACAAAGAATTCAGCCGAGACATGCCTGGCCAAAGAGACTGCATATCAGTAAAAAAGGATGAAAGACGTTCGTTGATGCAAAAGCGACTACTTTTGGGAAACCTAAAAGAGCTATACGTCATATTTAAGGAAAAGCATCCTTCCTG
>JAAAKG020215246.1:0-16883 GCA_010014905.2 Druon quercuslanigerum
AAAGCAACGTCTGGTCAACAAACGTCAAGCAACCTACACAAACTTTGAGGTTAAGAATTTAAACTTTTCATGACGTCGCAGAGCTCTTAGTTCACGGGGATCAACTGAAGATGGCTCTGTTGGCGCAGCAAATTAATGGCCAAAAAAATACATGGGAGTCGTACTACCGTGTTACAGACGCCCCTTCATTAAATCTAAGGTCCCTGTCGATGTCAATAAACAGCAATATTCCAGGAAAAGGTATAAAAAAAATACTCCAATTCTTACTTCCTATACATTTCGAAATACAAATCAATTATTATTGCAATAAATAAAGAAAAATGGTATAATCTACTATATTGAAAGCTACTTAGATATCATCAACCAGTGTGGAAATTGCCAAATTTTTTGCCAATTGTAGGGTGGGTTCCAACTTGGAGAATTACTTTATAGCTATAACAGGTTTAATATCTTAAATCTAGTTGAAACTATGTTTCACAGCTTTTAATTTCAGTGCCATAAACTTAGCTCTGCATCTGTTTTTAGTCGGTATCCATCTTGCACCTCTTAAACAGGTAAAAGGTAGGCTATTGAACAATACATTATTTTACCACATTACACTTTCCGAAATAAGGTTTACAGATGAGTAGCTAACAAGTCAACTGAGCCTATCAATTTAAAAAAGAAACCAAATATATTATGAATTATTATTATTATTATCATTCATATTTTGTTATTTTTTGCAGAAAAATTCGTTGAGTCTACTTTTTGACGGGGAAAATCAAATCCGAAAATCCATCATCAATATCATCAAAAAGTACATTTCAAGAGAAGTAGCCATGAGAATTACATGTATGGAGAGATTATCAGATAAATTACTTTTCAAGGACGTTTACATGTGCCTTGGTATTCTCGGTAAGAAAATTAGTATTACAGCGATTAGTGATAATGTATAATTATGATTTAACTTTAACTTTAATTTTAAATTAATAATTTTTTATTTTTCAGGCGCTGTTTGTGAAAAATATAAGTCCACTGAGAATGAAGTCTTTTCTCATCTTGGTACGGTCTTCTCTAATTCCGAAGATTGGGAAGGCAACTAAAAGATGAGCCTAGCAAAGAATAATCCGGTTCAGGAATAAAATTCTTCTTAAAATGTTAAGCTACTTGAAATGCTTCTTTTAAATAAACAATTTTAACTTTTTAAATGGTTTTAGTAATTTTTTATTTTTAAAATTAAAATTTTATTTTAATGCGGCTGAGAATAAAAAAATAAATAAATCCAAGTTAGGGAAAAGTTGATCGGTAAGTTAGGCTCTAGCCGGGAATAGTCCGATCTTACTTGACAGAAGAAAATATTTCTTATGTAAATTTGCACTCGAGAAAAGAAGACAATGCGAGTGGAAATTTATGGAGCAACAATAGGGAATTATTCAGCAAAAGGATCTCGAGAATAACGTTCGGCAGTAAATCGTTTGCTATCTAAATGATTGTTCGGTAAGGTGTGCCCTATTGTTTATTTATTTTACATAAATAGATTATTATAATGCTCTTTTCAAGATTGGCGTATCAATATAGTTAATTGTATTCTAACATATATTATAGTATATTCAAATAATCTTTTATAATAATATATTATAATCCATTTAAATAAATTTTTTTTGATTTCAGATGAAAAAGAGGCAATTGAAACATCAGACATTTATAATCAAGACAGTGTCGGACAACATGAAACCGGTGAATATGAAATTATGTTTAAACTATGATATTAAAAGAGATAAAAATAACTACCCGCGTATCACTCGATCACCCGAATACTCGTGTGCCAGAATTTTTACTCATTATTAGGGTATCCGGGTTTACCCGACGTTTCTTCTTCCTATAAAAACCTCTGTTTTTTCTTTTACTTAGAAATAAAAATTCTGCAACACTCCTAATATAAAAAGTCAACCCCCAAGCTTCGAATTTTTATTTGTGAAGTGGGTTAAACATGCCATGATGGGATGAAACACTCTTTAAAATTTGTTACAAGAAATTTTATCTTAATGAACGAAAAATGTAGTCTTCAATATAGTGTCTTTTTAGAGCATTTTGTAACATACAGGGGTTAATTTAGGGTGAGTTTCGTATGGATTAGAGGGTTGATATTTTTTTGAGGACCTTTCAGAATGCAAATCTGCTATTATCAAAAACAAAATTTTCGGGCCAAAGTAAATAAATTTGTTTACATAAATGTGAGTTATGCAACTTTTGAAACGGTTTCAGCTTTGGGTTCGTTGTCCGTCTTGAAAGTAGTTTTAACAAAAATAAGGATTTTTTTCACGACAAAAGTTTTAAAAGTACAAAAATATTATTTATTAAAGAACTTGTGTCTTTGAACGAACTAGAGATTCTTATCATATTGATTTCTTATTCTTATCGCTAAAAAAATAAGATTCTATTGAATAACATCCAGACTTCGAGTGAAAGAAACTACACAACCTAAAATTGATAGAAATTTGAATTAACCGCCAAACGTTTTTGATTATGTATTACGATTTTTTATCTTAATTTTAATTTTCAGCGAACGACTTAAAAGTTAAAGGTGAACATGTTTTCAATAATTTATTAGATAATTTCAAAGTGTTAAATAGTTTGCACGAGAGTATTAAAACAATCTATCCAAGTATCTTCTTATGATAAAAAGAAAATTATCAGAGTTCTAGCAAGATAAGAAAAATGAAAGTATTAGAATTGTTTGAATTTGATACTACAACATTCCAATTTTGAACCAAACGACGCAAAGTACGGAAAAAATTCTTAAAGAAAAATAATACCTTTTGAAAAATCCTAGAAAATGTATTTTAAACATTTTCCAATAGGACTCATCATTTTGTTTTTATTTATCGTAAGTAATATGCAGAAAATCGCAGACTCCAATATTACGCCAAAAGACGGGAGATACGTAAAAATCTAAATAAGACTCCTAGGATATTTTGTTTAACAACCTGAGGTAGGGAATAATTTCTGAAAAAGAGGTTGTAATTTTTTATTTTGTTTCAAGGTGCTTTAGAAAATATACATTTACAAATGCCTGGCAATAATCGAGCGCGCAACGCGAGTGTCAATATGAGAATTGGTTTGCGCAACTTAATCTTTAACTATACTGAATTAAGTAGAAAACTTAGAATATGAAGACGCTTATAAACTCTGCAATCTAAGAGATATTTTTTATAAAGTTTCATTTAAGCATTCCAACTGTAAACAAAAAATATCCGAGTGCGGAGCGCGAGGTGTAATCATGTCCGAGCGCGAAGCGCGCGATTTAAGAGACGCGCATCCTAGGCTCTCATTTTCACATTTAAAACAAAAAGCAATTATTTGAATGCAGATTGAAGGCGTATAATATAAATGTTTAATCTACATTATGTTGGCCACCTTGGGAACAATGACACATTCACATTTTATCATAATTTGTAATTGAGATTTACTTTTAACATTAAAAGAAGACGTCGAATCACAAAAAATTTTATATTTTATTTTTCTTCTAATGGTGTCGAGGATTGCGGTTTACATGATCCACTACAAAATGATTAAAGATTGGGCGCTGGAGGCCTACTGGAATTTCTTTGATTTCGACTGAGGTTAATGGACTAACCGTGCCGCTTACCATGTTTATTTTTGCCCGTGCGTCACGTTGAACGCGAGGATTATATGCATATATTCCCGTCAAAAACTCATTATTCTCCAATATTGCAAAGATGTCACCACCGAATGTTGATAACACAATTTGTTCTTGGGTTGATATGGGCCTAAAGCGACTCCCTTCTATGCGTATTTTGATTTCTTTCTCGACAGGAAAAGTGTATCTTTGAAATTTGAATAAGCGGTGTTGATTCCTCTTGGACATAAGCCGAATAAATTCAAGTTGGTCAAGCTCATATCCCAGTACATGACACAACTGATGACCAGGGGGAGACCTAGACCTGGCATGAAGAGGTGGCTCGGCAGCGGAAGAGGTCATGATCGGAGAACGATGTCTGGCAGAAGGAAGTGACCTGACAGGAGAAACTGGTCTCTCAGAAAAAGAAGAAGAAGAAGAAGAAGATGGCTCGCGACGAGGAACTCTAGGAATAGGGGAACCATCAGGTAAATGTTCGAACTGTAAACTTAAATCTGCAAAAGTGACAGAGAATTATTATTTTTATAAAGTAAGTTGGTATATCAGAAGCCCTTTGTGGAAAAATCGCGCGGAAATGATGAGGACATTGTGGGAAGATTGCTTTGGGAAATTTTTAGAAAGATGGATATGCATTGAGCAATATTTAGGAAACATTAATCGGGAAGGATCCTGGAAATATCTTGTTTAGTAATGCTTTGCTAACACACTTTCTGAATCCCCCAAAATGATTTCAGATCGAATTCATATTCATTTCAGAGTACAGCATATAAAGTTTGGAAAAGAATAGTAATCGGAAAAGAATGTGGATTAGATTGGACACATTTTTAATAACAAAAAAATCAAAAATGTATTCAAAATGATAGATGTACTGTAGTATTATATTCACTCATAGATCGAAGAATGACCATCCAGGTGAACATCAGATTATAAACGAATTCCATTTTTGGCAATATGGAAAAACTGATTATTTCCCTGACGGAAAGCTTGGTTTACAGTGTAACTGAAAATTATTACTCTGCTTAATTAGCGTATATAATGTATATTATAGTCGTTTCCTTGAAGGTAATCATCTGCGTCAAGGTTCTTTTTCTGAGATGATTATATTTATATTTCATAAATCAGTCGAAGGAAAGAAGCTTGGTTACCTCATTCTTAAATTGATTTTTCTTGAAAATGGACCACATGTATATCTTTTACTTCGTTTGACAGAGTGAAATGAACCCAACTTGAAGAAAATATACAATACATAAAGAAAAGTTACTTTTGAGTTTTGGTTTATGTTTAGCTCATTAAAATCTAGAGTTTCAGTATGAAATGTTAAGAAAATTAATTTCTTATTTCGCATAATAAAAAAAGTACTGTATTAGGTCTGCGTGACGTTCAACTATTTCGTTCCATGTAAAATTAACTACTCTATTCCCTCTCGAATTTCGCGCACGTAAGTCCGTTTTTAAGCTTTGGTGAACTTGTATATCGGGACGTAATAAGTTAAACTTGCTTCTTGTCTCTCGACGTAGCATTAATTTTGATGGTGTTTTGCCAGTTGTACAATGTTTCAAAGTTCTATATTATATTAATATCATTTCTACCACAGTTTGGACGGATTTTCACTTTTTTAATCATATCTTTACCTCACGCTTAAATGTTTTTACAAATCTGTCTGCTGCATTATTCGACGCTGGATGTTTGTCGGCTGAGAATATTTGTTTAGTTTCTAACTTTTTCTAAATATGCGGCACATCTACTGCTCGTAAATTGAGGACCATTGTCGCTAACTGTTTGGAGTGAAAAGTAAAACCGAGAGAAAACTTTCTGAACTGCTTCTAACGTCTTAGATGCCGTTGTGGACTTCATCAAAAATACTTTCGGGCACTACGTCTTTGCATCTATTATTAAGAGAAGAGTATGCCCTTGATTGGGACCTATGAAATCAGTGTGTAGTTTTTGCCTCGGTTCATCTAGCCATTTCCACGGATTAATCTCGATTTTATCGGATTGTCTTTCACTTCAATACGTTCATCCCACCTTCGCCCTAAATGCATGCATTTAGGGATGGGGACCTACAATTTAAGGTGGGTTCCGAACTATTAAAAGCAACAGCCTTTAGTACTTAAAGAACCTTTTTCTCTAGAGGTACTGGTCCCACGACATTCCGGAGATGAAAAACACACTTGCTAGACTAGTGTTCACCGAATGGGCCAGAGTTCACTACACCTTCCAGAGTGCGAGGCGGGAATCGAAGCCGCAAGCCGACAGTGTGGGTCCAAAGCCTGCACTTTAGCCCCCACGACCATCGTCCCACTCTGTAGTAACTTAAGGTAATCTTATTTCTTGATAATTTTCGTTCAGGAAAATATATTTTTTTATCAATCTCGCTTATCAGAAAAACCGACGATCCATCCTCTACATCCATAATGACCTTGTTATTAAAAACATTTATTTCTAAGAACTAAGGTGTGGTATCACTAATTTTATTATTTTTTAACGTGATTGAGAAAAAATCAATGAAGCTTCCCTGATCTGTGTCTCGAAACTGTTGCCTGAGTACTGTTTCATTCACTTTTGGTTTAAGAAAGTTGTTCACATTCGTTATGTGGTTATTCTGTGGGCGAGTACAATAAAAAAATATATCTAAAATTGTAACGTTTTTAAGTTTTAAACAAATAACAATTTGTATGAAGTAATCTCCATTATATCCCTATTGGCATTATTTTCTGAACACTTTATGATTTAGTTTAAAATGAATATGTGTGTGGTAAAAAACAGATTTTGAAAAGGTTTAATATTGATACAGAATTTAACCGAATTTCAAAAAGCGTTAGTGTATTTTTTAAAACCTTCTTCCTCAAGAAGGTCATTTTCTTAAATTATGAAGAAACCTTTAAAACCTTCGAGAATGTCTTGCAATTCTTTGAGATATTTTAAAATATTTTGAGACGCTTTGATATTTCCAAGGTTAAGTGGTTATCTCTTTGGGTCATTATGGAAGATAAATGTATATTGGGATAATTTATATAAAGATTTAGAGGCTCTTCTAGTTATTTATTACTCAATCTAGATTTGTTGATTTCTACGATGATTAGGTTAGCCTTAGGTTAGCCTTTCCTCGCAATTTTTCTACAAAATGTTCACGACATACCAACCTACTTTAATAAATAATAATCCTCTTTGTTTGCTGCAGGTTTAAGTACACAGTTTGACTGTCTACCTAATGGCGCACCTATTCCTGGTGTTCCTCGTGGGGGACCATCTTCTTCTTCTGCTGCGACTGCTTCCTCTTGCTTTTCTGAGAAACCAGTTTCTCCTGTCAAGTCTCTTCCTTATGCCAGATCGCATTCTACGATCAGGAATTCTTCAGCTGCCAAGCCATCTCTTCGTTCCAGGTCCAGGTGCCCGCCTGTCCTTCCATTTTCTGACGTACTTGGATTTAGACTTGATCAACTTCAATTTATTAGTCTTCATCCTGTTGAAAATTCTTACCAGCTGCTTGAACTTCGAAGATACGCATTTCCTACAGCTAAACGAATACAATTACAAATACAAAAGGGTTACTTTGGGCCCATATCAACCGGAGCAAAAATTGTATTATCAAACTGCGATGGTGACATCTTTCCAGTATTGGAGAAGTTGATTTTTTTAGTGGAATATATGCATACAGTCCTCGCGTTTGACATGCAGCACGGGCAAAAATAAAAATGGTAAGCGGCACGGTTATCCCAATGACCTCAACTGAAATCAAGGAAATTCCAGTAGGCCTCCGGGATCGAATCTTTACTCATTTTGTAGTAGATCTTTCAAACGACAATCTTCCACACCATTCACAAATCCAAAAATGAAATGTAAAATTGTTTGTGTTCCGAAGTCGTCTTAAAAGGTTACAAGCAACACGTGATTAAGAATAATAATAAAGTTTCAATATATAATGATTATCAAGGCTTCCATTTTTCGGTAATGCCCAAGCCAGTCTTTTTCAGAAAAAAAATTTCAGTTGTATTTGCAGAAAAATTAGTTTTTGTTAATGTTACTGCTCTTAATTCAAAGCGTCATTATAACTTTAGTAACGTTCATAACATAGGCCCACAAAAAGAAGTTGTCTGCACGAGACAAAGTGACTAAGCTACCCTTACGGATTTTGAGCAGCAAAATCCGAATCTGGCCCTAGAATTTTGGTATACGGTTTGGACTCGTAAAGACCAAGTTTATACACAAAAATCCCCCAGCGTGCTTTTCGCTTCCCCTAGCTAGTATAAATCTAGGGAAGTTGAAGGTCCTGCTCATGTTATACAGACTTATACGGCAACTTTTTCTCGGTCAACAAATGCACAGAAAACTTTCTTGCTCACTCTCAAACTTTTTTCTGTGATTTGCCTCAAGCTAAATATTTGATCCGTACATAACCTTCCTGGCATAAACCCACTTTGGACTTCCCAAATATTTTCTTTAGTTATTTTTATTACCCTTCAAATTAGTATTTTTGCGTATATTTTACTTACGGTACATAATTAGCTGATCCCTCTGTAATTATTGCAGTCGCTTTCATCTTCCTTTCTTTTTATATTGGCACGATAATCGCTTCTTTTAATCACTTGGGACTTCTCCTATTTCGATGCATAGTTTATACTGTCTACCCCGGAAGTTTTACCGTTTTTCTAGTTCTTGATTATATCCCTAACTTTCTCAATCGAGTTTTCTAACCCATTGTGTTCTACATCGCATTTGTGGTTTCCTATATCTTTACCTACGGATTTTCCCCTAAAATGGTCTCTGTAAGCGTCTAAAACCCCGCCTGCCTTATATTGCATGTCTCCTTTGCCATTTCTCATGTTGACAAATTCTGTACTTTTATTTCCCATCATTGCTTTATAAAGTAGTTTCTTGCTTCCTTCAAAGTCGTTTTGAATTTTTTCCTCTTTTTCTGTTCTAATTGTATCTTTCCTTTCTTTAATTAATTGCTTGAGTATCCTCTTTTTGCGTCTGTAATCATTTATACGTCTCTTTCATTCCTCATCGCTAAGACCTGCTATGTTCAAAGTTCTCCTGTACGCTTCTTTCTTTGTTTTTTGGGCAGCCTCAATTTCGTGATTCCACCATGCATCACCAGACATTCTTCCTACAACCGCGGTACCACACACTTCGATCGCACATCTAACAATGATATCCCGATCCCAAGTTGCCTTACCTATGCTTTCTATTATCTTATTTTGAAAATCTATTCATACATCCGGTTTCTGTAAGTTCTCATTTTTGATTCGCGTTTGTTTTGTTTTCTTGGTTCTCTTTTTTCTCTATCCCCGACCTAAGTTAATTTTGGAGATCAGAAGGTAATGATCAGTATTGCATTCAGATCCTTTTATGACCCTTGTATCTTTGACTAGCTCTCTTAGTCTTTCATCCGCAACAACAAAGTCAATTATACTGTGTCTATTTTCTTTAGACCAGGTGTACATGTGGATAATTTTATGCCTGAACCAAGTGTTTCTAATAAACAGACCCCTTTCTAAGCATAAACCAACTAATTTATCTTCGTTACAGTTTGTTCTTGGATCCCCAAAATTACCTAGTACTCTTTCTGTATCCTGATATTTGATGCCCACCCATCCATTCATATCGCCTAGCAGAATTATTCTTTCACCATGATCGCAAATGATCGTGTAACATGCTATGATAAATAATCTTCTGATTCCTACTTTCATTCTAGCCCATAGCAATCTGAGAGATACAAAATCATGATCTCCGAGATGCTGCTTCACTCTTTCATTCAAAATGAGACCTGCTCCTTGCCTATGATGTGTTTAACTTAGCATAACTTTTGTTTAATTAATCAAAATCAGTTTTTAAATTAATAGATAACTTTTTTTGTTTTTTAATATAGAACTTTTTCATGAATTCACTCTTTCTCTCATTACTTTCTCTATGCAAAATTTTACATTATCCCAGTCAACCTCATGGTTGAAATCAACAAATTCCTTTGTATTTCTGGCAAGAACACTCTTATAACAGCGTCCTAAACTAACGTCAGTTTTGTGTTCCTTTATCCCAGTATTAAGAAGTCTGCCAGTCTGTCCCACCTAATTCATCTTACTCTTACTCTTTTCAAAATTATTTAAAGTACCCATGCGAAAAATGTATCATTGCATCCATTTGAAATGGAAACTTTTTTAACACAAGTTCAATTGTTTTAGAAATTTGACCAAAAAATCGAAGAACAAAAGTATTAAATGAACCATATTCCTTTAACTCTTTCTGGTTATCTGCGAGCAAAATATTACTCTGTTTTTTTTTTATTTGTTGAATTCTAATTGCAATGTGTTTTTAAATTAACTTGTGTGGGTAATGATTTAGAAAAAGGATATTCCTTTCAATATGCAAATTTATTGTGTTAAATTAAAAAAGGGAAAAACCTAGAGCTCTGTCAACTAAATTCTTGATTACTGCAATTTTGTTTTAAAAAGTCTGAGCAGAAAAGAAATTCAAAATTTTACCTGAATATTTACTTTTTCTATAATATATTAAAAATAGCTGGAAATTCAAAAAATAATTTTTCGAAAAACGGTCCCGGATGACTACGTAATAATATCTTTGGATGTTGTTGCAATGTTTCTAAGTATACCCTTTTAATTAGTTAAAAATGTAATTTTAAATAGATGGGATAATATTAAAGCAAGTACTTGCTTATGTCAAAAATATTTTATCGATGGGATAGTTTTTATCATGAACTTAACTTATTTTAAATTTAATGGATCTTTTTATAGACAGAAGTTTGGTTCTCCCATAGGTTCAGTCATTTCTCCAAAACTGCAAAAAAGGACAGAGATTGGAAAAACTGCAAATCATCTTCAACTAATGTGAGTCTATCAAATGTAGGCGTGGCAATAATTTTTTAATGATTCACGAGCACCGGGAACGTCAAATAGAAAAAATGGCAATTGTTTTTGCCATATTTCTTGATTTATAAAATAACTGAAACACTTTATTAAAAATCGGGCCCAACATCTCGTAGGTAAATGTTAATGGTTTTTCGTCTAAATTTTTACGTCCAAAATCGGTCAAGATTTATCGGCTGTACGCTATTTTGAAATAAAAAATTAATTTTTCCCCGCGGTGGGAAGGCTGACTATAATCGTCCGTATCTACTTAATATACGTAGATATGACTGATTTTTTTCCCTACTGTCGCTTCTTACCGAATAAATAATAATAATTAAGTGGATTAATTTCCTACAAAAGAAGACATAATTTAACAAAATAGTTTAATTATAAACAAAATAGTTGAATCTATAAACATTTTTTTGTATTTTCAAACAAGAAAGACAAATTTTCTACCATGAAAGAATTTTTCAGTCGAGGAAAAAAAAATTCCAAGCCAATTGTTGATTTTTGAAACTAAAAAGGTGAATTCCCTAGGAAAATGAATTTTAAAGCTAAAAATATGATTTTTTTAACAGCTTATTATTTTCCAAACAAAAAGTAGAATTTCAAACTTAAAATCTCAATTTTTAACCAAGATTTAAATAATTTAATTTACAGTTCAAAAATTTAATTATGAACGAAGTTGTTGAATTTTCAAATAAAAAAGGTGTACTCTCAATGAAAATTTAATAGTTGACATTTGAACTAACAAAGATTATAATTTGGAATAAATAAATAAAACAGTTAAATTGACCCAAAAAAGACAAATTTCCAGTAAAATACTTTAATTTTTAAACAGAACACATTAGCTTTTAATCGAAAAGAAGAATTTTCATAAAACATATAAATTTTTGATTGAATAGTTAAATCTTAGTTGAATCTTCAACTAAAAAAGTGAAGTTATAACAAAAAAGTTTAAGTTTCGACAAAATGGTTAAATTTTCTACCAAAATTTTGCATTTTTGATTTTAGAAATAAGATTTTTTTACAAACCAGTTGAATTTTCAACGTCAACAAAATTAATTTTAAACCAAACAGTTGAATTTTTGAGAAATTAGTTTAGTTTTTAGTTGTTCAAATTTCAGTTAAAGAAATTTATTTTTAACTGCAAAGAAACTAATTTTCAACAAATATAGTAAAATTGTTAACCAAAGAAAAGAATTTTCTACCAAAATAGTTGAATTTTTGAACAAACAAGTCGTATTATCAACAAAACAGTTGATTCTTAAACACAAAAATTTTTTTTAAACATATTTTTTGGATTTTCTACTAATGTTGATTAATTTTTTACCAAAAAGTTTTATTTTTAAACATAATCACGAATTTCCAGCAAAGAAAATTAATGTTCTATCACAAAAGACGAATTTTTAAATATAAATTACTTTAAGTTATCTGGATTTGCAGATTTCTTCGAATTTTAAGTGGATTATTCAGATTATAAGTGGATTAGGCTGCATTACAACTGTTATCTCATGGATTATAAGTGGATTACACGATATTACAAGTGAGTCACTCTGGATTACAAGTGGATTACTTCGACTTACAAGTGTATTATTTAAGAATAATGGGATTACTTCGAATAACTTCAGTCACCCAGGGAAAAAAGTGGATTGCTTTGATCAGAAGCGCATTACTGGGGCTTACAATTTAATTACTTATAAATTCTGGGATTACCCCGATATAATTTAGAATATTGGGGTAACTACAAATTACTTAAATCACTGCGGAATACAGGTATGAATTACAAGTGGATTACTTTGGACTACAAAAGGATTACTCCAGTTTAAAAGGGGATTTCTGCGGACAAGTATTTTATTACTTCAGAATACTTTGGTGAAAAGTCGAGTACATTATATTAAAAGTAGATTTCTCCGGCTTACAAGATAATTGCTTCAGAATTTAGGGATTAATCTAAATGACTTGAAATAAAAGGAAATTACTTTGAATTACAATGGGATAACTCCGGCTTAAAATTTAATTATCTTATAATACTGAGATTACTCTGCATCACTTGAATTACTCATAATTAAAAGTGAATTACCCTGAATTAAAAGTAGATTACATTAGATTACAAGTGGATTACTACTTTTAAAAGTGGATTACCTTCATATTAGAATTGTATTGCTTTAGAATACTAGAGTTACTTCGAATTACGTAAATTACTTCGAAGTAAAAATGAATTACTTTGGATTACAAGTGTATTACGAGTATATTAAGATGGATTAAAAGTGGATTAAATTAGATTACAAGTGGATTATTCCAGGTTTTGAGGGAATTATTTCAGAACTCTAGGATAACTCTGAATGACTTGCATTACAAGAGAATAATTTTAGAATGCAATTGGATTAATTAGGATGTCAAGTAGAATACTCCGCTTTACAAGTGTATTATTATTTTAGAACACTGAGATTACTCTGAACTGCGTAAATTACTGTAAATTACGAGTGTATTAATTTGGATGACAAGTTGGTTACTTCTGTGTAAAAGTCGATTACTTTGTGTTAACAGTGTAAATCTTCAGAATATTAAAGTTAATACGAAATACTTGAATGACTTTGGATTACAAGTGGATTACTTTAGATTACAAGTGGGTTACTCTAGAACACAGTAAATTACATCAGAATTAGGAAATTACTCTAAGTTACTTGATTTACAAGTGGGTTAATTTGGATTACAAATAGAATACTCTGGATTGCAAGTGTATTATTTCAGAACACTGGGATTACTAGGAACTGCTTGAATTACTTTAAATTACAAGTGTATTACTTTGGATTATAAGTGTATTATTTCATAAAACTGAGATTACTCTGAACTGCATAAATTACTGTAAATTACGAGTGTATTAATTTGGATAACAAGTTGGTTACTTCTGTGTAAAAGTCGATTAATTTGTGTTAACAGGGTAAATCTTCAGAATATTAGAGTTAATACGAAATACTTGAATGGCTTTGGATTACAAGTGGATTACTTTAAATTACAAGTAGATTACTCCGGACTACAAGTTAAATCACATCAGAATTCAAAGATTACTCTAAGTTACTTTATTTACAAGTAGGTTACATTGGATTACAAGTGGAATACCCTAGATTACAAGTTTATTATTTCATAACACTGGGATTACTCTAAACTGCTTCAATTCATTTAAACTACAAGTTCATTAATTAGGATTAAAACTTTGTTACTTCTGTTTAAAAGTAGATTACTTCGTCTTATAAGTGTAATAATTCAGGATATTGGGGTTACTAGAAATTACTTGATGACCTTCGAATTGCAGGTTGATTACTTTAGATTACAAGTCGATTACTCCGAATTACAAGTTAATTACATGCAAATTCAGGAGTAACTCTAAGTTACTTGATTTACAAGTGGGTTACTTTAGATTACAAGTAGAATACTCCAGATTGCAAGTGTATTATTTTAGAACACTGGGATTAATCTGAACTGCTTGCATTACTTTAAATTAAAAGTGTATTACTTTCGATTACAAGTGTTTTACTTTAGATTACAAGTGGATTACTCCGGATTACCGGTTAATTTCATCACAATAAAGGGATTACTCTTAATTACTTAATTTGAAAGTGGATTACTTAGGATTACTCGTCGAATACCCTGGATTATAAGTGTATTATTTTATAATACTGGGATTGCTTTGAACTGCTATTAATACTTTAAATTACAAGTGTATTCGTTTGGATGACTAGTTAGTTACTTATAATTAAAAGTAGATTACTCCGCTTTATAAGTGTAATACTTAGGAATATGGGGGTTACTACAAATTACTTAAATGGCTTTGGATTACAACTTCATTACTTTAGATTACAAGTGGGTTAGTCTGGAATACAAGCGCGTTACTTTGAATTACAAGTGGAATACGCCGGATTACAAGTGTATTATTTCAGAACACTGGGATTACTCTGAGTAACTTAATTTACTAGTGGGTTACTTTGGATTCAGAGTGGGTTACTTATGTTTAAAAGTAAGTTACTCAGTCTTATAAGTGTATTACTTCAGAATATTATGATTACTACGAATTACTTGAATGAATTTCGATTACAAGTTATGTACATCAGAATTCAGGGATTAATCTAAGTTAATTGGTTTACAAGTAAGTTACTTTGGATTACAAGTGGAATACCCAGGATTACAATTATATTTTTTGAGAACACGAGAATTACTTAGAACTGCGTGTATCACATTAAATAACAAGTGTATTACTTCGGATTACAAGTTGCTTACTCCTGTTTAAAAGTGGATTACTCTGTGTCATATTTTTATTACTTCAGAATATTAGGGTTACTACGAATTACTTAAATGACTTTCGATTACAAGTGGATTACTTTAGATTACAAGTGGAGTACTCCGGATTACAAGTAAATCACCTCCAAATTTAGGGATTACTCTAAGTTACTTGATTTACAATTAGGTTACTTTGGATTACAAGTTGGTTAATCCTATTTAAAAGTGGATTACTCTGTGTTATAAGTGTATTACTTTAGACTATTAGGGTTACTACCAATTACTTGAATGACTTTGCATTACAAGTTGAGTACTTTAGATTACAAGTGGGTTAGTCCGAATTACGAGTTAATTACATGCAAATTCGGAGGTAACTCTAAGTTACTTGATTTAAAAGTGGGTTAATTTGGATTACAAGTAGTTTCCTTTAGATTACAATTGGATTACTCCGCGCTACAAGTAAATTATATCAGAATTCAGGGATTACTCTAAGTTACTTAATTTAGAAGTAGATTACTTTGGATTACAAGTGTATTATTTCATAACATTGGGATTACTCTGAACTGCTTGAATTACATGAAATTACAAGTGTATTAATTTGAATTATAATTTTGTTACTTCTGTTTAAAAGTAGGTTACTCCGTCTTATAAGTGTAATACTTAGGAATATTGGGGTTACTAGGAATTATTTGAATGACTTTAGATTACAAGTTGATTACTTTAGATTACAAGTGGGTTACTCCGAATTAAAAGTTAATTACATCAAAATTCAGGAGTATCTCTAAGTTACTTGATTTAAAAGTGGGTTAATTTGGATTACAAGTGGTTTCCTTTAGATTACAATTGGATTACTCCGCGCTACAAGTAAATTATATCAGAATTCAGGGATTACTCTAAGTTACTTAATTTAGAAGTAGATTACTTTGGATTACAAGTGTATTATTTCATAACATTGGGATTACTCTGAACTGCTTGAATTACATGAAATTACAAGTGTATTAATTTGAATTATAATTTTGTTACTTCTGTTTAAAAGTAGGTTACTCCGTCTTATAAGTGTAATACTTAGGAATATTGGGGTTACTAGGAATTATTTGAATGACTTTAGATTACAAGTTGATTACTTTTGATTACAAGTGGGTTACTCCGAATTAAAAGTTAATTACATCAAAATTCAGGAGTAACTCTAAGTTACTTGATTTAAAAGTGGGTTAATTTGGATAACAAGTGTATTATTTTAGAATACTGGGATTACTCTGAACTACTATTATTACTTTAAATTACAAGAGTATTAATTTGGATTACAACTGGGTCACTCCTGTTTAAAGGTTACTACGAATTACTGTATGTCACTTTGGATTACAGGTGGATTACCCTGGATTACAAGAGCATTTTTTTGAGAACACTGAAATTACTCTAAACTGCTTGTATTACATTAAATTACAAGTATATTACTTTGAATTACAACTGTGTTGCTCCTGTTTAAAAGGACATTAATCCGTTTTATAAGTTTATTACTTCAGAATATTAGGGTTACTACGAATAAATGGAATGACTTTGGATTACAAGTGATTACTATTACAATTACTTTAGATTGCAAGTAGAATGCCCTGGATTACAAGTGTATTAATTTAAATTACAAGTTTTTGACTTTGGATCACCAGTGGGTTACCCCTATTTATAGGTGGATTACTCCGTGTTGTAAGTGTATTAATTCAGAATATTCGGGTTACTAAAAATTACTTGAATGACTTTAAATTACAAGTGGAATACTTTAGATTACAAGTGGATTACCGCGGATTACAAGTTAATTACTTCATAATTCTGTATTTCCTCTAAGTTACTTGATTTACAAGCGCGTTACTTTGGATTACAAGTGGAATACCGTGGATTACAAGAGTATTTTTTGAGAACACTGGAATTACTCTAAACTGCTTGTATTACATTAAATTACAAGTATATTACTTTGATTTACAACTGTGTTGCTCCTGTTTAAAAAGGGATTAATCCGTTTTATAAGTGTATTACTTCAGAATATTAGGGTTACTACGAATAAATGGAATGACTTTGGATTACAAGTGATTACTATTACAATTACT
>JAAAKG020215257.1:0-22156 GCA_010014905.2 Druon quercuslanigerum
TTCAGGAATCTGAAGAAAATTTTTGTCGCATCCTCAAACCTTTCAAAAACCTTTGTAATAATTAACTGTAATATAAAACCTTTAATAAATAATTATAACTTTTGTAATAATTTATTTATCCAAGTTTTTGATCAATGAAAAATACTGGGGGGCTAGTGAAATAATATTTTTAAATTTTAACTAGTGAAGTTAAATCGATTTTCCAGAGACAAAAATATTTGACTTCAAATGTGCGCATATGTAACAACAAAAACTTTCCCAAAAATTCAAAAATGCTCTACACATTGACGCATTAATTAAACTCTAAGTGATCACCCACAATGAATAAAAGTCGTATCAGGGCTGCCTTCAACATTATTTCAGTGCCCACTTCTCACCCCCAAGAGATGTTAGAAAGGGGTAGGGGTATTATTAAAATTGTCTCTGTGGCCAATTGTAGAGAGGTGCCTTTTCGCCCTGATGAGAAGTTGGAAAGGGGTAGAGGTTTGTCAAAAATTATCTCTGTTACTAGTAAAAGGGGTGACTTTCGCTCCCATGAGACGAGTAGGATGACGCATGACTTCCGTTTGCGCCAGGATCGATAGTGGGCGAACGGTTGCGCCATTAGCTTCCGGAGGCTAAATCTTTGCTAATTTTTCTAAAAAACCAAACCATTTTTTTGGGTACAAAGTGTTTTGTTGGATCGATGTTGGAAGACATATTTGGAATTGCGATAGTCTAGCGGGGATTCAAAATAAATCTTTCCAAAGTTTATAAGAGAAATTTAAGATTTCTCAAATATTTCTCTAAAGTCTCGTCCTTCTATGAATAGCTGGTAGCCCAATCATTCAGAATATGGATCTTCCCCAGGGAAGATTTATTCAAAATAGAAATTTAAAATTCTTTGATTTTTCCAAAGGTCTTTTCAATTTACGCAGTGAACCTGGTAGTACCGATGTTCAAAATAGATCTTTCCTGAGGAAGTTGTGTTTAGCATACAAATGTTGGACTCTTCTACTATTTTTCGAAAATTCATAAAATTAGAAAGTAAGCCTAGTAGTCCAGGGAGCCAGAAATACATCTTTCCCGAGAAACGTGTGTTCACAATAGCCATTTAACTGAAGTTCAGAATATAACTTTCTAGGGGAACATGTATTTTCAATACCAGGAATACCGGGTTTACTTCCAAGAAATACGAAACGCTGAAAAAATGGCAAGGGTTTTTTATTTTATTTCGGAACGCTCTGGAAAGTTGTATACATTTTCGGGGTGGCTGAATTTCAGTCCTGAACATCCTATGGTTGTTGATTTAAAAAAAAAAATTCGTTCTGACAAATTCAAGTTCTGCAAATCGATAATTGACCCTTGATCGAGATTTAAAGACATTTGCGAACAAACATCCACATTCTAGATACACATTTTAAATAAACGAAAGAGAGAAAATATTTTTCTAAAGCTGATTAAAAATGTAATTTCAAGCGGTTTTTATTGATCACTATAATATATATAATCTCTAAATTTGTGTCAAGTTGATCATGAATAGAGATATTTAAAAGTTGCATCATTTTCATCTATTGGCCGTATCGACTTGACATCTGGTAGTTGTGTGTGCTATATATACAATACTCAGTAATTAGCAAGTTAGTATTAAATAAAAATAGATGCTTTAAAAAAATTAGCTTTATTTTTTCTAATTAATTTTCGAAATTTTAAACTATGTTTCAATTCATCTATAAAATATTATTGAATTTTATGGAAATTTGAAAAAATCTAAAGAATCTCAAATTTTAATTTACCTTAGACAACATTTTTGATTAGGAAGGGCGTAATAATATATTTGAAAAACGCATACACTTATGTAGGTTGTAGTATTATTTGTATGCTAATTTTAGGACAACACTTTAATATTTATTACTGCTCATTAAAACGTCTATAAATTTAAAATATTGCTTTTTCAATATTTTTCAATGTCAGAGAATAATTTATAAATCGAAAGACACTATTAACACTTTCGGTAACTGATGATGGGATATTTATGTGTGCTATCATTTGATCAATAAAAACGGAAATTTAAGTCAATATTTAGTATACACACAACAACAGCTGGCGTACTCTTTCGTCTCAAATCGGTATATAAAGAGAAGAATCTTGTGCAATATTCATTACCCACATCTGTTTAGTGTTCAAATTATTCTTCGCATATCAATTATACTATTAGAGGAAGAGAGTTTATTCGCGATGGTAAATATAATGGTAGCATACCTATGAACCTAATAATCTATATGCAATGCAAGTTTTATTCAAAAAATTATAATATTTTATTTTAATAATAAGTTTTGGCGGGCTTACACAGACTAAATATTAGCTTGTAACAGAATTTGCAGAAAATAGTTGATGGAATGATTTTAAAGAAAAAAGTTGTAACAAAAAATGTGAATAATTTCATGAAATAATTAAGTTAATGCTGAAGCAATGTCTGAACGAAATATTTCAAATATGACTGGAAACTAATTTTATAGTTTGTACATTTGTATAGTTTGTTTTATTTGTTTGTACCGGGAAGTTTAACATTTCTTCCGTTCTTGGCCTAGAGAAAAAGAAAAAATATTGAGTAACGACTAATAAAATTTAATTATAATTAAAAGTTTTTGTGTTTTTTTTTTAAATATTAAGAGCCTGCTCAATGATATAGCCTTAGTTTTAATAAGGTCTCGTTTTACCTAACTATAAACAGTATACTTTTTCTAGCATTCAAAAGGTCGGTTTACTTTCCAACAAAGCAGAATTTTCGGAAAGCTAAAGTTTTCTTTTTTAATTCAAAGAAAAGTGTCACTGGATTCGACATGTAAGCCCTAAGCGTATGAAATAGTGGAATAGTCGGAGAACTATCAAGATCAACACCAAAACTGAATATCCATGGGTCGAAGCTCATGCTCTGTACTTGGTGGGATCAGCAGGGTGTAGTGTACTATAAGCAGTTTCAACCTAACGAAATCATTACGGACGACCTTTATAGAAAACAACTAATGCAAATTGAGACGCGCTTTAAAGGAAAAGCGATCGCAATACGAGCAGAGACACGGCGAAGTTATTCTTCTGCAGGAGAACGCTCGGCTCCACTACTTCTCCGCTGAAAAACTTACTTTTCTTCATATTTTTAAAACCCAGTTTTTCGCTTCCTTCAAAGTCGTTCCGTATTTTCTTCTGATTCAATCTTTACTGACCTTGACTAGTCGCTTGAGTATCCTCTGTTTGTGTCTGTAATCATTTTTACGTCTATTTCTCTCTTAATGGCTGAGGTATACGATATTTAAAGTTCTTTTGTACGGTTCTTTCTTTTATTTTTGAGCTGACTGAATTACATCATCCCATCATGCATCATCAGACATTCTACCTACAACCACAGTACCGCACACTTCAACTGCACATGTAACATCTGAAATCTTGGAACATAGTCTATGCTCCCTCTACATCTTTGCTATTCATAAGCCCCTCCGAAAATGTCCGGTTCATATGTTTTCGTTTATTTTATTGTAAAAATCTATTCACACCTTCTGTTTCTTTAAGTTCTTAAAGCGGATTCGCATTTGCTTCATTTTCTTGGTTCTCTTCTTTCTTCATCCCTGACATAAGTTTATATTGGCGACCAGAAGGTAGTGATCAACGACAAAGCAACAATAAAGTTAATCATACAGTGATTATTTCTATTTATATTTCTTAGCAGAATTATTCTTTCACTATGTTCGGAAATAATTATTGTGTCATTAAAAGTGTCCTAGAAGGCGTCTTGTACTTCTCTCGACTCGCTCTCAACTAGGGCGTAGCACGCTAATATGAATGATCTTCTGATTCCTGCTTTTATTTTAACCCACAGTAATCTGGGAGATGCATATACTTGATCTCTGAGATGCTGTTTCTCTCTTTCATTCATAATTAAAGCTACTCCTACACTACCATGCGATTCACTATCTACTATTGATCATATTTCAAAACCACCTTCTAATACCCCATTTTCTATGTCGCTACTTTCGTTAAACGATGGTTTAGTCCATTCCGAGGATATTTTATTGTTTTGTATTTTTCATTATTTATATTGAACCCCCAACCACAACCTTCATGCTATACATAAAGGGTGTTTAACCCCGCTCCCCTAGAGATAAGCAAAATACTTCCTTCACCTATTTAGTTCAATTTTTAACCAAATAAACGGCTAAATAATAATTTTAGTTATGACATAAAATTAGTTTCATCACGCCCTTTCCCTAATAGCACAAACAGTTCTATTTTCAATATTATCATAAAGTTTGTACAGCCTCCTAAAGCTTAAAGTCTAAGATTTCATTACTTTACCACACAATTTCATATTAATTTATTAAAATTGAGTCATCTTTCATAAAGCTTAAGATTTCAAATTTGACAGCCTTTCAGCATGCTAAAAGTTTTTCTCTCTATTTAGAAAAAAAGTCGTAATTTTCATTTAACTTCAATTCACAAGGACTAATCTTATTTGCTAAATGATGTTCTACTATCCACTTGGTTTTAATTAAAATTATTATTGCGTTAAGAAAATGGTGAATCTATTTTTTAATATTCTTTCATCAAATTGAATTAAAATTGAGAAAATGGACATTCGAAAATTAAAAGTTAGATTTGTACAATTTATAAATCGAGTGCGAAGCACGAAATACGTGATGGAAATGTGTTCTTTAAATCTAAAGGAGCTTTAACTGAAGAGAATTCACAATCACCAAATGACAGTTTTTGGTGCTTGGACCTTTCATTTTAAAAGGCTTGCGCACAAATTTGGGGCACATAGAAAGGCCGAGCGCCTACCGCAAAATGAATGCATTATCGAGCGCTATGACAAAAATCATTTTAAGAGGAAGATGATTTTTTGAATCTTTTACTGAATTATGAAGTTCTTCCGGAGTTCTTTATCGTTACATGTATATTTTGCAAAAATCGAAAACAATTTTTTTGTTAAGATAAGCTTTTTTAGGGTACCCTAATGTACATAAGGACGTTTTAGAACGATTCTAAACGGGAAATATTGATAAACTGTATAAAAATTTCGCTTGTAACATAATAAAATCATAAATAAATAAAAATTAGCTTTTTCTCTTTTCCACGTACAATACATACTTTCACCTTTTTAAATAATTACTATGAAGATCTCTTAAGAATTACATGTTTCCATAATTAGATCAAAATCTTATCATTCTGACAATATTTTAACTCAGCTCTCTGGAAACTTGAGAATATTTTCAACGATAATACGATCCACAATACGAAACAGCATTGACTTAAGTACAATAGGCATCTGGAATCGTTGATATAGAAATTGAAGAGAAAATGAATAATATTAAATAAGAAGTTTGTGAACATTTTAGATTATTAAACTAAAATAATATATTACGCACCTAGGAGGAGAAGAGGATCTTTTTCGACGGGTATGTGTTTTCAGTACAAGGTTTAGGCGAACGTATACGATATTTTTTATAACAAATGGATGATTTTAGAAATTTCTCGAAATAAAGTAATGATTTTAGCCTATACCAGATTTCGAATAAAGGAAGCATGATATACGGTATTTTTAAGTATAATTTATGGTGAGTTACCATAATTTTTTTAAATTCAATTTAAAAATCATTTACCAAAAACTCTATTTTAAACATTTTTAAAAATATCCGGATAGTTATGAAATGCTTCGTATTTTATGGTAACTTACCACAAAATGTCAAAAATTCAATTTAGAAAGGTATGTAAATTTCTGAAATTTATGGAAATTTTCGGTCAGTTATGTTAATATTAAAGATAAATGTAGTGAATTACCAAAATTACAAAAACTCCCGGAAATTTCAGGAAATTTATAGAAATTTTTAAATTGAACTATGGTCACTTGCTTGAGGTTACCATAAATTATCTGTAATATTACCATAATTTTCCAAAAATTGCAAACACTTCCGGAAATTTATAAAAATGTTTAAAATTAAATTTTAGGTAATTTATGTTAAGTTTTTCAAGTTCTTGATTATATCCCTGACCTTAGTGACACAGACTTTCTCAATTGAGTTTTCTAACCCATTGTGTTCTACATCGCAGTTGTAGTTCCCTGTAGTTTTATCTACAGTTAGTCCCTAAAATGGTTTTTGAAAGCGTCTATAATTCCGCCTTCCTCATATTGCATTTCCCCTTTACTATTTCTCATGTTCACAAAATCTGTACTTTTATTCTTCTCTTCTTCTGCTCTAGTTTCAGCTTTACTTTAATTAATTAATCGTTTGAGTATCCTCTTTTTGTGTCTGTAATCATTTACACGTCTATTTCTTTTCTCATCGCTAAGACCTGCTATGTTCAAAGTTCTCCTGTACGCTTCTTTCTTTGCTTTTTGGGCAGCCTGAGTTTCATCATTCCATCATGCATCACCAGAAATTATTCCTACAAACGCGGTATCACACATTTCGATCGCACATCTAACAATTATATCCTGGAACATAATCTATGCGCTTTCTATATTTTTATTTCGTATAAGCGCCTCCCAAGTTGCCTTACCTATGCTTTCGATTACCTTCTTTTGGAAAGCTATTTGCACATCCGGTTTCTGTAGGTTCTCAATTTTGATTCGCGTTTGTTTTGTTTTCTTGGTTTTCTTTTTTCTCCATCTCCGAACTAAGTTAATTTTGTAGGTCAAAAGTTAATGATCAGCATTGCATTCAGAACCCCTTGTTTTCTTTGAATTATGACGTAACTAGTTTTGCAGGTCCAGAAATAATAAGAGCCCAATTGACATTGATTTCACTTTATTTCAGTAAATTAGGAAAAAACCAGCGTGAAACTTTCATGCAACCGGTACGAGCTTTCTCGCATATCTGACCGCCCTTTCCCATTTTCATATCAAAGGAGAGATGATAGGGGCGTACTCATCTGATTTTAAATGCTTAACACTATGCGCCAACATTCCGCCCACCTTGAGCCGTCGTAGGAACCAAATAAGTTTCCAAATCTAATGAATAATTTAACTGATCGTAATAATAATAGAAGTCGATTAAATCCATTAATAAATTTGATCTTGCTAATCCGTCTTCTCTCAATTTTCTCACTTAAATCTATTATATCATTCGCCGATGGTGTACATTCATTGCTTAAACTCTAAATTAATTAAGATCGCCTCTCACTATAATTGAATTAAGTTTGAATCAGTGGAAAACAACGTTATTTTTTTCTTGATTAACTGGCAGTACACAAAGTTTCGTTATGGGGCGGTCTTAAGTTGCATGAGCAGTTTTCAAAGTTACGCTACGGACCCTTTTATCCTTACCGGGATAAAAGCTAATGATCCTTCCTAAGTGCCAAGCAGTCGGAGCTGTTTTCGATTTTTGAATAAGCACCAAATCTCCGACTTTTATATTTTCGCTTGGGTTTATCCACTTATAACGATTTTGAAGTTCTAATAGATACTCCTCAGACCACCTTTTCTAGATTTTTTCTGTGATTCTTTGTGCTAACTGCCACCGCTTTAAGTAATTTTCCTTTAGATCCAGAATTGAAGGTTCTGCCAACGCTAAAAGAGGGGCTCTTATTAAAAAATGACCAGGACTCAATTAGGACCAGTCTTCAGAATTATCATTCTTAGCAAATATGGGTCTTAAATTTAAGCAAGCCTTGATCCTGCATAAAACGGTACTGAGCTCTTCAAATGTGAGAGTGTAATTTTTTATTTCGTGACGTAGATGACGCTTAGCACTCTTGACTCTTGCTTCCCAAAGATCACCAAAGTGTGGAGCACCAGGAGGAATAAAATGATAGTTGATACTGTGCTTAACTAGCTCATACCATTGTCACTGTAGATATCTGAAGGAAGACCTCTTCTTGACAAGAATCGTCGAAATGCCAAAAGAAACATAGGAGTGGTAACATCCGAGTCTAATTCAAGGTAAATAGCTCGAGTTGCGAAGCATATAAATAGACCTATGTACGCTTTTCGAGATTTTAATCCTCTCCCTATTCCCATTCGAACTAATATAGGCCCAGCGTAATCTAAGCCTGTATAAAGAAATGGCCTTGATTTTGAGACTCTTGCAGCTGGTAATTGACCCATAATTTGGGATGAATTGACCCCTTTGAATAACACAGCTCACGCAACGGTTTATCAATCGTCGAACCAGATTCCTCGCTCCTAAAATACAAAAATTTTGCTTAATCAAGAAGAGAGTCAACTGAGTACCCCCATGCAGCCTTCGGAAGTGAGTTTTTTCGGCAATAAGCTCAGTGAATCGATCTTTCGGTAGGATTATAAGATGTTTAGCGTCCCATTGAATTGGTGCGTTTGCCAATCTGCCTCCTACTCGTACCAATTCTTTATCATCCAAAAATGGACTTAGATTCTTTAAAGGACTAGAAGGACTATCTTATCCTTTCTTTTTTAACATTTTAATTTTGTTACCAAAGTATTGTCCTTGCAAGTACCTTAGCCACAAAAGCCTAGCTCTTTGTAACATAGCTGCATTTATTCCAACACTCTTGTTTGGATCTTTTCTCAAGTAATCCATGAAGCAAAGCAGGTAGGCAGTAAACTTTATAAGTTTAGGCCATGCAGATACTGCATTTGAATTACGAGTAAGGAGACTGTCGACAGGTTTAACGGTAACCTTGTGAACTATCGTTTCAGTCTCAAGGTGCGACTTTGATGGGGGAGGAACAAAGTGTGTTGGCCAAGAGACTGATGATTTCCTAAGCCACGTGGGTCCTCTTCACCAGAGATCATTATCGATCAATTGAGAGGGAGTACATCCTCTAGTGCCCAAATCAGCCGGATTACATTTTGTTGAGACATATCGCCAATCAGCGATTTTAAACACTTAACACTATGCGATAACACCCCTCATAACCCCTGTATCTTTAACTAGCTCTCTTAGTCTTTAATCCGCAGCAACAAAGTAAATTATACTGTCGCTATTTACTTCAAAGCAGGTGTGCATGTGGATCCTTTTATGCCTAAACCAAGTATTTGTAATAAACCCACCTCTTGCTGAGCATGAGCCAACAAGTTTATCTCCGTCATCTTTTGTTTTTGGATCTCCAAATTACCTACCACTCTTTCTGTATCCTGATTTTCGAAGCCCACCCACCCGTTTATATCTCCTAGCAGAATTCTTATTTCACCATGATAACAAATATTTATTGTGTCATATAAAGTGTGCCAGAAGGCGTCTCTTACTTCTCTGCATGCTATGATAAATAATCGTCTGATTCCTACTTTTAATCTAGCCCACAGCAGTCTGGGAGATACGAAATCATGATCTCCGAGATGCTGCTTCGGTCTTTTATTCAAAATCAGACCTACTCCGTACCTACCATGTGCTTCACTATCTACGCTAGTTTCCTCAGGTGCATAGTTTCCTGTAATTCTTTTACCTTGAGATAATTCACACCACTTGCATCCCAAACACCCCGTCTTTATTCGTTGCGTGGAACTTGACCTTTATATTTACCGTGTGCATGCCTTTCGTCAATTAAAAATTTAGTCCTTTCCGAGGCTATTTTATTATTTGTATTCGTCATATGGGGGAAAGTGTAGTTATAACGTCCATCCCACCAAACTTCAGTAAAAAGAGAAGGTCACCAGCCTTCAGCAGCGTTGTATTAGATGGAAGTTCATTTTTTTAGACATTGGAAGTGATTTTTATATTATTTATCCCTTAATAGGATGAAATAAAATTGAATAAAATAGAATTCTATATCCCTGAAAATTTATTAAATTTAAATACTTTTGAAAATTGTTATTAAACTTTAAAAAATTGTATGAAAGAACCTCGCACAAAAATAATGAGAAGCGACCCTCTATCAAACTGTCTGAACCATTGGGAAAATGAAGTTCTCGTCACCTTTAACAAAAGTTTTCATGGGCACAAAGAGATCGTATGAGTAGTTTCGGAGTTGTGGGGCCTACAAGTCCCAGATTTTCAGTGATTTTGTGCGTGTAGGTAGATTAAGCTGGAAGTAAAAGTAAACATGCATGCAAGTTTTAAACAGCTTAGATTGTTTTAAAAAAAAATTTTAGACCTTAAAATCTGTCACTCAAATAAAAGGTACGAAATAGTCGGAAAATCGGCAAAGATGTCAAAACGTGTATGTTCTATTTGTATACATTAAACGAAATGCTTTAGAACTTGAGACCGAAAAACACAGATCCTAATGGATTTTCTTTCTAGGCTTTCCCAGAGACTTTTCGGTTTTTCCAAACCTGGTATTTAAATGTCAACTTTAAGTTCCAAAATCAGTATACGCTTTCATTACGAGGATATGACGCAGATTTTAAACGATTTTTCTTCGGGTTTTTCCCAATTTTCGTCGATTGTCCGACTTTTTCATAGCTTTCTTTTGAGTGACAGATTCCAAGTCTGAAAATTTTTTTTTCCAACAATCTAAGGTGTTGTTCAAACTTGCGTGCACCCTTACTTTTACTTTTAGCTTAATCTACCCACACGCGCAAATTTATTGAAAATATAGGACTTGTAGGTCCCATAATTACGAAACTACTCATACGATCTTTATGTAACCATGCAAACTTTCAGGGTGGCGAGAACTTTATTTTCTCAAATTTTCAGCCAAATCAACAGAGGGCCGCTGCTTCCCATAAGGCTTGTAAGGAGTTATTTGAAAATTTTATAAAATTAGAATTTTTAAAATAAAATTTGCGGTTTAAAAATGGTTGAAAAGAATCGTAACAAAAAAGATTTATCTCCCCCCCCCCACGACCCATTGCGAGCTAGATATTTTAATTATCAATGACATTTTGAATATTTTAAATGCCATAATAGAAGGGTGGCAGTCCAAAAGCTGCCAACGTACATTTTAGAAAATGTACAGGGGAGCGAAACAATATTCTCTAAATTCAAAATCAGCATTTAAAGATAAAACAAAAGTTAGATAGTTTAAAGAAAGAAATATTTAGGAATTCGATATGGGTAAAGAAAGTTTAATGTAAAAAAATTAACCAGTTCCAAAAAAATCGACCGAGAATGCTGACGCCAAGTAATAAAAATCGGTTTATGATAGTGGTAAAATTTGAATTTTTGATGTTTTACGATAATAAAAATTCGAAGAAAAAAAACAAAATGTTAAATCCTGAAAACAATAATAAAATTTTTTTAGGATTTTTGACATTTGTAAATTATTTTTAAATTTTCGATCTTGAAATAAAATTTTATTTTACGTAACTACAATCCTGGCCAAAATCTTCTTTTGCAATGCAAATTTTTGAAAACCTTTTGTGGCATCAAAATAAAGAAATTCGTTTAGTAAAAATTAATTCGTTGAAAAAATCACTTGTTTCTTAGTTTTAAACTTTAAAAAGTTTCTACTAACTAAAAATATCGTTTTAAAAGTATTAAATAATCATGTAAATTCATTTTGATATGCAGAAAAAAATTTTTTCTAGCCATAGTCAAAATATAAAAATAAATAATAATTTTTCGGCTTTGACCACAAAAACTATATAAAAACATCAAACTTACTACGGACAGAACATTTTTTGAAGCAGGGAAAATATTATTTTATTTAATGATACGTCAAACTCGCATTATAATTATTTTGAGCTTTTAATCTGAAAGGACGTGTATTTTTAGGTTATTAAACCCTCCGAGATTAAAAAAAAAATTATTATTTTGTACTATTTTTGATTATCTTTAAAACTTCGAAGCTGCAACAAAAATTGTATTTTACTAAACTTTATTTATGAAAATTCAAAGAACCTAAAAAATCTTTAATCGCCATTTAAGTATGCTTTTTAATTTTAGAGAAAAAATTCTAAATTAATAGATACCATTATCAGTTTCGGTAACTGATGATGCAATATTTGTGTATGCCTATCGCTTGGTCAATAAAAGTCGACATTTTAGTCGCTGTGACCTGTACACACATACCAAAAATCTGACTTACTCTTACGCCTCAATTTGGCTTATATAGCGAAACATCTTGTACATTATTCATTACCCAAAATCTGTTTCGTGTTTAAATTAGTCTTCGCATACCAATTACACTCTTAGAGGAAAATGAGAATTGCTATCAGTTCTTTGTTGTTTTCCTTAATGTTTTTCATTATTCGTGATGGTAAATATAACAATGACATACATTTATTGAATGCTGAAGTAACATCTAAACAAAATATTTCAAATTAAATTCGAACCTAATTTTATAATTTATATATTTTATAGAGGTAACTGGAATGTTTAACAATTCTCTGACGCCTGGTTCTTCGCATGGCTCCCCGCATAGTTCATCTGCTTCATCGTATGATGAAGAAGAAGAAGAATTGAAGCAGTGGCAACGATTATATTCAGAAGGTAAATTATATGTATGATTTTAAGTTCTTGAACGTAAATTTCTTTCTACGTAAGTTTCTTTTTTTGCCCACAGAATCACCTGAGGCAAAAGAGCTCATTGATTTTCTTCATGAAGTTTGCAGAATGAGAAAACCTATTAGTAAATTTATATATTTTTACAAAAATACTAATAATCAAAAGATACCAGTGACCCATAATATGCGTAGGGTTAGAGCGTGTGGTATCACGATTGGAGTGGTGGATAGCCACAGAGATGTTTGTCTAATATATGATGAAAAAGGTCGCCCTATTGTAGAAGATTTTGACAACAAGAATTATCCACTACTCACTTCTTCGGAAGTAAGCAAACTCTATAGACTCAGGAGAGTTATTCCTCAACATGTAGGGAAATTTCCACATACACTATAATGCAAATTTGGATTGTAAGAAGATTGCTAAATAAAAACAGAAAGTACTACGCAGGTGAAAACGACTGCTTAAATTTAATTTTCGTTCAGTTTAGTTTAGTTTACGTTCAGCGCTATTTAATTACTATAAGAAATTAAAATGAGTCTTACATCTTTATATATAATAATCTCGTGTCCCGATGTTCGTCACCACTAAAATCCAAAACTACTCAACCGATCTTAATGAAGTTTTGTAAACAGTGTTTAATTTCGTCCATCTTGAGGAATAGGATACTTTTTAGGATGACATTTTACGTTATCTAGGTTAAATAAGCAACCAACAGATGGCGCCATTTTTCGATTTCTTGATGCTACAATCTATTTTACGTCAAATGTATAATATTAATTCAACAAATTATAACTGAGACAGAACAATGTGTGGCCGGCTCTAATAGTATTATAATAAATGTCTGATATGCTAACGGGAATAAATAAAATCAGATGTGATCATTTTATTATTTTAATTAGAGGAAGAATTACTAAGGCAAACTTATTATTGTATCCACTAGTAGAGTTCTATCTGAATTAAAATTTGTGTGCTATCTTTTGGAAAAATATTTATTGACTTTATAAATCGAAGTAAACTAATAGTCTTTATAATTGGGTTTAGAAATGAAAATACGTTACCTCAAAGTATGGTGGGAGTTAGCATCGCACCCCAGCAGATCAGGAAGACCCCTTACCTTGAAATATTCCAAGAGTGCACCTACTTCTACTGGTGGGTTGGTATCGCTTTCATTTGGCGAGTAGGCCGATCCCAAGAATAACCTGAATAACCTTCCCATTGAGTATATCCATTTAGTTATAAAATTTTAAAATCGCTGAACATCTGTGGCATAACAAGGCATAATATACATTGCGCCGCGTGTATATCTTGGTTAAATAGTTGTGTTTTTGGCATATTAAAAATGTCTAGTAAATACTTTTTAAGTTTATCTAGTAAAGTTAAGGTCCATTATTATGATAAACTAAGTGTAATTGACAATTGAGATCCCTACACTCGGAAAAGTAAGGACTTTTCCTCCGTTATTAGTGATGTATCTGTAGTGAGCGTGATCGATCTTCTTTCTTATTTTACAATAACTCATGGTTATTACACTTGCAAATAATCAAAACCTTAGAGGATTTTAAGTTTTACGAAGCCGGATTTGTTAAAAAAGTGGAGTGCAAGAAGATGGATGACAACTGTCTAGTGCGTGGTGAGTTTAGTATTGGCACCTTTATTTTTCATTACCTTCATGGATTCATTTATATTAAAGTCTATTTTGTTTTGTAATGTGTCACTTTTTATATTTATTTATTAATAATGCATGGTTGAAAAATAGCATACAATTTTGAACATATTTACAGATACTCATAACTCATTAGCGTCAGCCTAAACTATTAATTTTATATACTACGTTAGTCATCTGAAAATTATCAAAGGGATCTTTTCCTAATTTTTTAAATTTAGCAAATTTGGAACGAACTCGTAAAACTGTTTTAATGTTAAAATCTTTTAAAATTCTTTTTATTTCGAACTAAAAACCTTCATGAAAATGTATAACACAAAATATTTAAAATCAATATTGTGAACTGGAGACGAACTTAATTGCAATTTGTTAGTTTCTCTAAGTGTTTTTAATTTATGCTTAACGTGAACATGAACAAATCTTTTAGGATAAGTATTAAAAAACAAAATACTTTGTACAAAATTAATGTTAGAGTTATAAAACGACTCATGAGATAATTCAAAACTTGTGTCACCAAGATTTTTAATTGTGGCTATTTTGTGTTGGATTGGATGGTTAGAAAGAAAATTATTGTATCTACCTGAGTGTCTTTAATGTACCAGTCAGAAATGATAGTTCCATGATTAGTTTATATAATTTTCAAGTTTAGAAAGGGTAAAGAATTATTAATTTCTATTTCATGAGTGAATTTAGGTTTAGGATGATTTGAATTAAACTCGGATAAAACATAATCTAATTTTTCTTTCGGTAAAATAATGAACGTGTCATCCACGTACCTAAAAATTATTAAAGCTTCTTTAAAAATGTTATTTAAAAAATTTGGCATTTTGAAAGTTGGAGAGTTGATCAAAGAAATAAAAGGTCGCAACGGACAATCCTGTTAATCGACTTTCGGCAAACCATATATTCTAGGAATGTTAGTGTCATGAACCAAGATATCCATCCGTTCTATCCCTTCTCCTAAATAACCTTTAGTTCTCCACTTGTCTAATTTATTAAAAATGTCTCTTTTGAATTCAAATTCTGGACTAGCATCTAACTTTTCATAGGTTGAGACATCAATGAACAAACTATTCATTTTATTAATATAGGAATCCTTATCTCGATCATCTAAATTATCAATTAATATAATGTTGGATTCAACATTTTTAACAATATTCATAACTATATTCCGTTTACTTATGACAAAAGAAGAACTAAAGCACTCTCCTACCCTTAAAACATCCCCAATTGGGCCTCCTACTATACCTACTTTAGTTGACTCGTTTATGCAAGATATAGAGAATACATCAATTAAAAATTTAGATTTACATTTACATACATCTTTACTCTTTCTGAATGAGAAAGTTATAAAAACTAATGATGAAACTATCATTACTGATTGGTACAAAAAAGACACTCACGTAGATAAATTAATTTTCTTTCTAACCATCCAATCCAACACAGAATAGCCAGTATAAAAAATCTTCTTGACACAATGTTTAAATTATTTTGTGAGTCTTTTCATTAGTCTAAGATTAATTTGATAGAAGATATTTTGTTTTTTAATAATTATCCTAAAAAATTTGTTCTAATCCGTATTAAACATAAATTAAAAAAACTAAAAGCATCTAAAACATTGCAATTAAATTTGTCCCCAGTTCACAATATTGATTTCGAATATTTTGTGTCTATACCTTTTTATGGAAGTTTTTAGTTCGATATAAAAAGAATTATAAAAAATGATAACAATAAAGCAGTTTTCAGATTTGACTCCAAATTTGATCAATTGATAAAATTAGGCAAAGTTCTGTATGATAATTTGCAAATGACTATCGTAGTATATAAAATTAATTTTTTAGGCTGCAATCCAAAAAAATCCAAAAAACCATAAAGCGATCGCGAAACATCAGGCCCAAACTGAACGCCACTTTCATTCAAGTTTTACAGCATGACTTGGCTAACTATAGTCCAATACATAATAGAATTTTAGATTCTCTAATTTAATTTTTAATGGTTGACTCATATTATTATATATCAGTAATGTTTTTCGTTATTAATAAATATTCATAAAATGCTATGTTCATTATTGTATCCTTTAGTTTTTATTATATTTATGGCACTAGTCACATCTCTCTCTCTCTCTCTTTTATCGTTCTTGATACTAACAAAAAAATGGAGTAGAACGTCTATATTGTCCCCATTTCTAAATCTAAACTTTACCTTAAAAATTAATTTGTTTGGTTATATTTTTGCATAATAAAAAATGAGGAATATTAATTTTTTGATACACAAAATGTTTTTAAATATTTTAAAGTCAACACAGGTAACGTTACTTCAAGATAATATCTGCATTACCTCATTGATCTAAACTTTTTACTTTTAATTTTTAAATTTTTGTGATTTTTAACATTTCATTAATTTATTTAAATTGACAGTTTATTTGATTTCGAGAAGTTGGAAATGGAGAGGAGGTGTGTTTTGCTTTATTGACTGCAATTTTTGACCAAATTTATGAAAGAACTTTTTTTTTGATGAGTAGAGTTCGTTGGCTATCGAAATGTCGAATGATTTTTTTTAATAAAGGACCAACTGCACCAAAGATTATTGTTTTCTGATATATGTCACCATCAATAAAAAAAATCTTTACAAAAAACAAATTATCATATAACGCATATTTTTTGCTTTAGTTACCAAAAATTTTTTTTGCTCTATTAGTTTATAAGGAAACAAGGCGGCGCTTCTACAGAAATCAATTAATTTAAAAAAACAAACTTACTAAGTGCCATTCACTTGCTATTTTTCTGCTTTCCAATGTGCTATGAATTGTTTTTGTAAAATCATCACTTAATTAAAAAATTACCCCCTGTCATGAAAAAAGTATTTAAAAAATAACTAGGCTAGATTTTTGTTCTATTTTTTTGCTTTCCGATGTGATATGAAGCCCGTTTGTAAAATAACACTTATTTTAAAAAGCAACCCCCTGTGCTGCAAAAAGGTATTGTGAAGAAAAAAAATATGTCGATGGAAAATACTTGAAGGGTAGAAATGCAGAAGGGGTCAAGCGCCAAATTTTCGAGATCGGGCTTATTAGCTAAACAAATCAGATAAATTCTAATATACATGTGTACCAGAGGATTTTTTCGAGGTATCACTTTTCAATTTTGCCACTAAAAAAAGAACAGAAGAAGGGGTCAAACGCCAATGCGTACTTGATCCCAATCAACCGTCTACGATTTTATTATAAAAAGGTTTTAAAAAATGATCCTTGAATATCTTGAATTAATCACATTCTGAAAATATTAATTTAGTGCAATCTACAATAGGATAATATAATAATTCGCTTAGTTCTAATTTCAATAGGCATAATTTTACAGGAAGAAGCGCAGCAATTATTGCCGTTTAAAGTTGTACGAAAAGCTTTTCTAATCTCAAAAGTAAAAAAATCTATTTCATTTCTCTCAACACTGACTAATTATTTTTGATTACTAGTAAGTCCCTTTCATTCAGTAATAAATAACCTAAAACGAAAGTTCTTCTTTATTGGAAATATGCAAAATTATTTTTGCTATCGTCATTTAAAGTTGAAATCTTAGTTTTACAATATTTCGAAGTCATAATTGGATTTTCAAATTTCTCGAAAGTGCATGAATTTTTTTAAACAATTTTTTTGAAATAATTTCATCATTTCAATTACAAGAATTGCAATTAGTTCAACAGAAAACATAAAAGAATCTCGTAAGTTCTTTCTTTTTTTCTCCTAAATGGTCCTGCTGAATTTAGAAAATGTTTTTAGTCTCTCCTAAAAAAAGTGAAAAATGGCGCTTGGCTCCTTCTGCATTGATACCCTTTGCTTATAAAATATTAAAACGGTATTTTTAAAACATATCTAAAGAGCAAAGTTATTCTTCATCCCTACTCGTTACAAAAACAACCCCCCCATTTTTATCAGAATGCAAAGCTGGAGACTGATGCCAAGAATCGTATACATTATCTGTGGGGATTTTTGTGCTCCTTCTTTATTTTACAATGTTATATCAATCGCTTTTGTAAAATTATCCCTTATATGAAAAAGCAACACCCTGTAGTGTCATTCACAAAATACATAATACGTTGAGTGGTGGGTGGGGGTCTGTCAAAGTATCATTTTCCATCTTAAGACCAAATGAAAAAGTATGAGAAAGGGGGGGGGGGTGAGAAGTTCCTGAAAAATGTATCACGTATTTTGTAAATAGCCCCTCTAATGAAAACACGTATTGAAAAAAGTCGAAATCTACATAGATGGAACTAACTTATAAAATTGTAACATGGTACTCTTAAGCATAATTATTTCTCACCCCTAATCGTTACAAAAATAACCCCCGTAATGTATAAGCTAGAATTGCACCATCTTTTATCAAAATTATTTTGCAGTCTATGTATACCAGACTAGACTGTCAAGACAAAAAGACAAAAATGATTGTGAAAAGTGTTAATTTCTTATTTTGTATCATTTTGGACACAGACAATTTTTTGAAAATGTGAAAAATTTTTAGTCGATTGACATTAAGAAACTTTAATGTTATGAGTTATTAACTAGTCCTAGTCCTGGACCAGAATAGACTGCCAAGAAAATAAAGCAAAAAATTGATTTTGAAAAGTGTAAATTTCTTATTTTTTATAATTTTATACATCCTGACAATTTTTCGAAGGAGTCCGGTCGATACTACTCATGCCGAATCCACACATTATAACGTCGAGTTTACACATTTATATGTCTACACATGCAAGTCTCGACGATTAACTCTACAACTTTTTATAAACAAATTTTTTAGAACTGTAGACATTAACTGTGTACATTAAAGTCTCTACGCAAAAACCCGCGCAAGCCCTTTAAAGTTAAAGGTCAAAGCATTGAAAACTGTCATTTTGTGATAGTAAATTCTCTTCTGTTAAAGCTCCTTCCGCTATGTTCAACTCTAATATAACAAAAGCATATTATATTTATTTCTGGCCCTCGGTTTGTTCCTGCGCAGTAACATCAGATATCAGATGTTGCAAAATAATGTAAAAATTTTATTTTTTCTAATTATTTTTAAATTTGTTACTTATTCTGCTTTAAATTTTAATCTTAGCCACGCTCACAAATGTATATCATTTTAATAAATTTATTTTAATACCATTCATAATACACATTAGTATTGGAACAAAAGTATTTTTACTGTATTCTTTCTATTATTAAAATAATGCGCATTCTATCACAATAAAAATTATTAGTAAACATTTCACCGTAAATTGTGTCGTTTTTCCGTAAATCTAGTTTATACATTTAATGTAGATATAATTTTGGCAACAAATTTTGTTAAATAAAATATTATTGTATCTTGTGTCATACTTCTGAAAAGTTAATTTTTCTACTTTTAATATATTTTTATAATCAGAGTTTATAACAAACTTGTAAATATTTTTTGGTTTAGACACTTTTGTCTTTTAATTCTACTCATTTCTTATGTCGTTTTTCCAAGAATTTACTGTTTAAATTTTTTGTCTTATTTTTTATGATTGAAAGGAAATCTCTTGACTTTTTTTCATATCATGCGTTGTTTGGCTAAACATATTCATTTTGGTTTACTTTTTTTGGATTTTAAAAATTCTTTAACTCTCATAATTTTCCTTTCATCAAAAAAAGTAATAAGGATAAATTGTTCTAGTTTACGAGTACTATAAATATTTTTCAAGCTAAAAAAGATATATCTGGTTGCAAAAGGTATCAACGTAAACATCATCGAATATTCAACGAATATTAGTGCCATTTTTCATGACCAATTTCGTAATTAAAGTACAGTGAACCGAAATGTTTTTAAAAAAGTCATGGTTTCCTATCCAATTAATTCTTTTAAACAATCTTTCAGAGCAATTTTTGAGTTTATAAGGTCAACATGTATTGGAAAAATATAGGATCACTGAATGTAAATTATATTTTTCTTTTTATTTGGTACGCTAGTGTCGTATTCCTATAACATATGACGTATCAAACATATAAGCCTGGTTTCTTTTTTACTTCGTTATGCACATACTAGGTTGCAATCAAGTGCATGAATCGGGACCTACAGCTTAAATTGGGATTCAAACTACTAAAAATACGGTAAAACGCTATAGGAAAAATTTCAAAGGTCAGCGTTCGAACCGCGGAATTCTAACATGAAGCCCGAGCGCCTAACCGCCTCTGCCATCGAGGCTACAATCTATTATTATTTATAAGTATCATTTATAGACACCATTCCTAATTAATCAATAGCTGCATAAAACAATATCAACGTGGTGCATTCACAGGAAAATAAAAAGTTGATATTTTGCAGATATAGTAGACTTTAATGTGCACAGTTGAACGTGTATAATTTAATGTGCACAGTTTCAATGTGTAGAGTTATCAGATAACGAAATTTACAATTTAAAAGAGTTAATGGCAGAGTTATTGTGTGCAGACTTTAATGTGTAGATTTTAATGTGTAAACTTTGTCGACTTACTATTTAATGTGTAGACTTTTCACGTGGTGAATTAAATGTGCAGACTTTAATAGCGAATGTGTAGACTTCATGTGTAGACTCTCATGTGGCGAATTAAATGTGTAGAGTTGACCAACTTCATTTAATGTATACACGCAATGTGTAGAGTTGTAAAATTTGTAGATTCTATATGTGTAGTATCGATACCCAGCCTTTTTCGAAAATGTTAAAAAAGAATTTGGCTGTTGATACTTAGCAATTATTATGTTATGGAATGCTGAGCAGTCCCAGATCTGGGCTAGTTAAGGCTGAAAAGACAATAACAAAAAAAATTATTTTTAATAGTGTTAATTTCTTATTTTGTTTGATTTTGGACACACTTAAAGTTTTTTAAAAGTGTTTTAAAAAATTTGGCTGCTTAGCACTTAAAAATTTTTATGTTAAGGATTGACCTTTCCTAAATGTTAGATCAGAATTCGCATTTGTATCTACATACGATTTTTTCCAATTTTCTTTGCGTCTAAAAAATAGGATTTAAAGCCTATAGTAAAAGTTATTTCTTAAAGAAGGGATAGATATTTTGAGAGGCCCATAAAAATTCATATTTGTTTGTTGTCACGAAAAATAAATTAGTTTGAAGAGGAAGATAATTTTTTAGGCTTAAATGCTGATTCATCAAGTTCTTCTGGGGGTCAAAATTAATCATTAGGCGTATATTTCTCTAAAATCAACCAGAATTTTAAACAAAGACTTTTTTGGGTTAAACAAAAGTACATTACGACGTATCAGTACGAAAGTAAAAGTCAGTTATTTAAAAAATATTGAAGAGCGCCCCTAATTTCATAAAAATTTCTACTCGTCGTTAAATATTTAGTATATCTAAAAATAATTTGTACTTTGAACCAAAAACTTTTACTTGTGTCGTAATAGAATCGTAAATAAATAATATTTAGTTTTTTCTCTTTTCCACATACAAAACGTATTTTTATCATAATCTTATCATTCTTACAATATTTTACCTGATCTAAAAAACCTTGAGATTATTTTAAAGGCAATACGATTCCCTATTCAAAACAGAATTTATTTAAATATAATACGCCTTTGAAATTATTTATATAAAAATTGAAGTAAAAATGAATAATATTAAATATGAGAGAGAAATTTATGTGAAATTTTAAACCGTACCGCAAGTTTTTAAGATTTTCGCTATTGGTTCAAAAAAGCTAACCGAGTACAAATTCTTCGACTTCTTTTCGTCTTGAAGACAAGTTTTTATGTCTTGAAGACATATATTTATGTCTCTAGTAGAATTTTTATGATTGCAAAATGAGCGGTTTATAACTTTGACTATATACCTGCCTTAAAAAGGGTCATTATTACTTGTTTGATGAGAATACCGAAAATGTTGTTTGTTTTAAAGTATTTCTAAAGGCTTAGGAGATCCTTCTCGGAAGTTAAAATTTTAATTTTTTTAATATAATTTTAAGGGTTATACTTTTTCAGATCCACAGAATCTGAATATTTTGATTAAAAATAACTAATTTAATAATTACAAATTTTTCAATCAGCAATTTTAATTTTATTCATGAGACAAAAAAGGTTCGACCATCTCAGTCAAGACATAGTTTGTCTTGAGACAAGTAAAAGCAGCCACACAAATTAATTAATTTTATTATGTTTATGATATTAA
>JAAAKG020215268.1:0-13592 GCA_010014905.2 Druon quercuslanigerum
ATTCATTTACTGTTTACTTATAATAGAATAAAAAAGTTATCATCAAATTTCAAAATTCGTGTTCTAAAATTTCCGTAGTTAAAGTTTCAAGGAAAAAAAAACTTTAATCAAAAAAGATAAAACAAAACAGATGAATTTTCAATTAAAAAATATAAATTTTAAAGCAAAAATGGAACAAGTTAGATTTTTAGTTAAAAAAAAGAATTTTTAACAAAAGAGAGGAATCGTCAACCAAAAAAGTAAATTTAAAAAAATATATACCCCGAATAAAGATTCTTGAATCAAAGAAAAATATTAATTGGTTCTCAGCCAAAGAAAAGTTTCTTTAATTAAAAAAATGTTTTTTTCAATGAATTAAACATTTTTTAAATGGTTTTATTTATTTTGAATGTATCTTTGGTTAAATTAAAAAAATATATTAAAGAAACAATTTTTCTATTTAAAAACAAATATTTTTCTGACAAATATTTGAAAAAAAGTAACTAACTAACATTAGGATATTAAGATTTTCTTTTTAAAAAAAATTTGCAACCAAAAAAGCTCATTTTCTACATTTTAAAATTGTTTTTAGGACAAAAATTAAAACATTTACTGTTTACTTATAATAGAATCAAAATGTTTTCATCAAAATCGAAAATTCGTGTCCTAAATTTCCGCAATAATACAATTTTGAGAATTTAATAATTTTGGTAATTTGAAATTTCTACATTCTGTTAATTTTCATTTTCGATAGTAAAGATTTTCGGTAATTTTTTCGGTACTTTTCAACATTCGGAATGTTGCTTTTCGGCACAATTATGTTATCTTAATTTTTCGAACAATTATTCCAATAACTTAAAAAAAGGTTGATTCATCAAAAAATTAAACTGATTTGATTCCTTCAAATTTAAGCAATATTTTGAGCTCAAAAAAGGGGGAAAATTTAGAAAAGAAACAATCTTTTCATACGAAATTTTACAGTTCTACAAATTATTTAAACAAGATCTCTTAAAATTCGAATCTTTCAAAATAACTTTAAATATTTTTTTATAAATCCTTTGAAATCATTCTATGTCCGTCATATCCCTTTAAACAATTTAGTTTATTTTCAAAATTTTTATTTTTAATCAAAGGAATTTTTTCTTTAACAAAAAATAATTTTCATTATTTTCAACTGATTTTCGATTCTTTCTTTATAATAAATTTTGAAACGAAAACTCTCTGATATGGAGAAATATTAAACCTGGAATTGAACCATTTCAAAGAAAATCTTTGTTTTGTATTCTTCTGTCTCTTACAGGTACTACGCAGTTAATTTAAATTCCCTCCTTTCAATACAAATTCAATCTAGAGATCTTAATCGAGTTTCTGCCTGTTTCTGAAAGCTTCTAAAATGCTCCTGAAAGGAGTGATTGAAGGGAATCCATCGTGCGCAAAAATATACTTGAACAATAAAATAATAAAAAACAATACAAGTATTGTAATTTCCGAACATAATTTTCTTAAAATATGGTTTAACATATAATGAAATGCAATCAAATCTGAATTTAGTGTTTTTCTCTTGTTTTGTCACGCCTGAGTGAACCCCATACATCCCTACTTTAAATATAAAAATTTGATTGAAAATGGAATAATTAAATTTCCAGCTAAAAAATTATTCTTTAAGGCAAAAAAAAAATAATTTTCTCCAAAAGATTTGAATTTTAAACCAATCGAATATTTAAATTTTTAACTAAAAAATATAAAAGTTTAATTGAAAATTAAATAATTAAATTTTTTCAGTCGAAAAAATTATTCTTCATAAAAAACAATAATTTTCTACAAAATAGTTAAATTTTCAACAAATACGTGGATTTTTATTCTAATAGTTGAATTTGTAATAAACAAATATAAACATTTAATTGAAAATGAAATAATTAAACTTCCAGTTGAAAAATTATTCTTCATGGAAAAAGTAGTTTTCTACAAAATATCAGCGAATTTTCAGCAAAATACGTCGATTTTCAACCTAATTGTTGAATTTTCATTAAAATAAAATAAACATTTAATTGATGATGAAATAATTAATTTTCCAGCTGACAAAATTATTCTTTAACGAAAAAAATGTTTCTCCAAAACAGTTGAATTTTTAACCAATCGAATATTTCAATTTGTAACTAAAAAATATAAATATTTATTCAAAAATAGTATAATTAAATTTCCAGTTGAAAAAATTATTGTTTATGGAACAAAATTAATTTTCAACAAAATAGTTCAATTTTCAACAAATACGTAGATTTTAAATATATAAACATTTAAATGAAAATCAAATAATTAAACTTCCAGTTGAAAAATTATTCTTCATGGAAAAAGTAATTTTCTACAAAATATCAGCGAATTTTCAGCAAAATATTATTTAAATTATTTAAATTTGTAACTAAAAAACATAAACATTTAATTGAAAATGAAATAATTAAACTTCCAGTTGAAAAATTATTCTTTATGGAAAAAATTAATTTTCTACAAAATATAAGCGAATTTTCATTAAAATACGTCGATTTTCAACCTAATTGTAGAATTTTCATTAAAATAAAATAAACATTTAATTGATAATGAAATAATTAATTTTCCAGCTGACAAAATTATTCTTTAAGGCAAAAAAAATAATTTTCTCCAAAATATTTGAATTTTAAACCAATCAAATATTTAAATTTGTAACTAAAAAATATAAACGTTTAATTGAAAATTAAACAATTAAATTTTTTTAGTCGAAAAAATTATTCTTTATAAAAAAAAAATAATTTTGTACAAAATAGTCGAATTTGTAACTAACAAATATAAACATTTAATTGAAAATGAAATAATTAAATTTCCAGCTATAAAAAATATTATTTAAAAAAAAATTCTACAAAATATCAGCGAATTTTCATCAAAATAAGTCGATTTTCAACCTAATTGTTGAATTTTCATTAAAATAAAATAAACATTTAATTGATAATGAAATAATTAATTTTCCAGCTGACAAAATTATTCTTTAAGGCAAAAAAAATAATTTTCTCCAAAATATTTGAATTTTAAACCAATCAAATATTTAAATTTGTAACTAAAAAATATAAACGTTTAATTGAAAATTAAACAATTAAATTTTTTTAGTCGAAAAAATTATTCTTTATAAAAAAAAAATAATTTTGTACAAAATAGTCGAATTTGTAACTAACAAATATAAACATTTAATTGAAAATGAAATAATTAAATTTCCAGCTATAAAAAATATTATTTAAAAAAAAATTCTACAAAATATCAGCGAATTTTCATCAAAATACGTCGATTTTCAACCTAATTGTTGAATTTTCATTAAAATAAAATAAACATTTAATTGATAATGAAATAATTAATTTCCCAGCTGACAAAATTATTCTTTAACGAAAAAAATGTTTCTCCAAAACAGTTGAATTTTTAACCAATCGAATATTTAAATTTGTAACTAAAAAATATAAATATTTATTTAAAAATATTATAATTAAATTTGCAGTTGAAAAAATTATTGTTTATGGAACAAAATTAATTTTCAACAAAATAGTTCAATTTTCAACAAAAACGTAGATTTTAAATCTATTATTTAAATTTGTAACTAAAAAATTAAAATAAAATAAACATTTAATTGATGATGAAATAATTCATTTTCCAGCTGAAAAAATTATTCTTTAACAAACAAAAAATGTTACTCCGCAACAGTTGAATTTTTAACCAATCAAATATTTAAAATTCTAACTAAAAAAATATAAAAATTTATTTTAAAAAAGTATAATTAAATTTCCAGGTGAAAAAATTATTATTTATGGAAAAAAATTAAAATAGTTGAATTTTCAACAAATACGTGGATTTTTACTCTAATATTTAAATTTGTAACTAAAATATAAACATTTAATTAAAAATGAAATACTTAAACTTCCAGTTAAAAAATTATTCCTCATAGAAAAAAAATTAATTTTCTACAAAGTACGTCATTTTCAACCTAATAGTTAAATTTTTAATTGAAAAAATAAACATTTAATTGATAATGAAATAATTAAATTTCCAGCTGAAAAAATTATTCTTCAAAAAAAAAAAAAATTCTCCAAAATAGTTGAATTTTTATCCGATTAGATTAATTTTATAAGAAAAATCGACAAATTTTCAACAAAATATGTACATTTTCAATCAAATAGTTAAAATTATAACTAAAAAAAATATAAACATTTAATTAAAAATAGTATAATTAAATTTCCAGGTGAAAAAATCATTATTTATGGAAAAAAATAAATTTTCTACAAAATAGAATGAAAATATAAATATAAATTTTCAATATAAAATGGAATAGTTAAATTTTCAGTTTAAGAAATAAATTTTCATACAAAAAATGCCAACAAAAGAAGTTTCAACAAAATACATCAACTCTTATCTAAATAGTTTATTTTTTAACAAAAAAAATCAATATTGAACTTACATTGGAATAACTACATTTTTAATTAAAAAATTAATTCAAAAATTAATTTAAAAAAAACTACATTTCAACCGAAAAGTTCAATTTACAATCAAAGAAATAATTTTTTAAACTAAAATTATGAACTATTTAATTAAAAAATCAACTTTTTGAAAATAAAAATCATCTCTATTTGTAGAAATTTTATCTTTTTTGTTTGAAAATACAACTGTTGGAAAACTCATCTGTTTTCGTTTCGGATTTCACTATTTTATTAAAATGTTTTTTATTCAAATTTTAAATTTTTATTGAAGTATAAATATTTTTTATTAAAAAATTCAACTTTTTTCGAGAATTTGTATTTTGGGTTTAAAAATGGACCTTTTTTGGTAGTAATTGCATTTTGTTTTTGTTGTTAAAAATAAAACAGTTTGGCTCAAAATTGATATTCCTCATCTAAAATTTAACTATTCCATTTTTGTTGCAAAGATTGTTTAAACATTCATTTTTTTATTTAAACTTTGTCCTTTCTGGTATAAAATTAATCGCCTTAGTTGAAAATTCATCGTTTCGGTTGAAAAATCGATTATTTTTTTTTTTAATTTAACTCTTTGTTAGAAGATTTAACTACTTTGTAGATTTTTTGTTTGTTTCTTAAATACATTTTTTTCCATAAAATTAAAACTTTTTTAGCTTTCGATTTGGTGTAAAAGTTGAACATTTGTTGAAAATTCGCGTTTTTAGTTTAAAAATAATCTTCTTGTTTAAAAAATCTTCCTTTTTGTAAAAACATTCAACTTTTTCTCAACTTCCTGTCACTTGGTTAAAATTTTTCTTCTTTCTTAAATAAAAAATCTGTTTTGGCAGGAAATTATTTTTCTTTTTTTGTCGAAGAAAAATTTTTATTTTTATTCTTACTTAAAAATCAGTCTCTTTGCATGCAAATTTTTCTATTATTTTTCTTGGATAAAAAAACGACTATTTCGTTGAAAATTAACTTTCTTTGTGCAAATTTATATTTTTTAATAAAAAAAATTTTTTGACTTGAACATTTCACAATTGCCTATTTTTCCATTCTTATCTGAAAAATCTTTCTTGACTGAGGTTTTAAATTTTTTGCAACTCCTTTTTTTATGAACTATTATATTTATCGTTATAAAATTATCGTTTTTGGTTAGAAATTTAACTAATTGGTTTGAAAGTCGAAATATTTCCTTACAAATTATTCTTTATTCTTGAAGATTCAACTACAGTCAAATTTGGATTTAGTGTTCGTTTTGGGCCTTCTCTCTGTTTCGACACGCCTGAGTGAACAATGCGGATCCCCCCACGTTGGAAAAATCATTAAAAAATTAAATAAATTACTTACCCCAACTGAAATTTTGAATTAAAGAAACCATTTCTTCATAAGCTTCTTTTTATTTAACTGAAAATAACTTCAAAATTAAGGAAATAATTTTAGAATGAAAAAAAAAACTTTCATTGGAAGAAAAAACCATTTCTTGGAACCAAAGAAATTTTTTCGAACCTAAAGAATGTGATACAACTTTTATATCGTCTTTGAATACATAAATGCGTAATTAAGAACTTCATTAATTGAATATGACACTAGTTTCATTATACGGACAGCTACTACCATTTTTTTCATATTGAAGAATTTAAATTCTGAAAGGAGAGGCGATCAGAGGCTTAAGAACATAATTCTTGATACAAAGCAAGAGTCGATTCAAGAAAGTGTCTGGCGAGAAAGGATTACCATCACTAATTTTATGATCGATGATCGAAAGCAGATGACATGAGATTTAAGAAATATTTATGGCACGAGAAAAGATATAAATAATAACATGTAAGACTTTCGTTAAAAAAAAAACTCTGCAGAAATCGCAGCCATTTTTAAATATATTGTAAAGATAATTTTTTAAACCAAATATTGAATAATTAAAAAAATAGATACAATTTTTAACAATAGTTGAATTCGCAAACAAAAAGATTAACTTATAACCAAAAATGGAATAGTTAAATCTGAAAGTAAAACAATTAACTTTCAGCAAAAAAAAAAATAAATAAATTGCAACCAAACAGTTAAATTTGCAATCAAAGAAATAAATCCAAAACCAAACAAATTATTTGTTAACAAAGCAGTTCTATTTTAAAACCAAAAAGACGAATTTGAAATAAAAGCCTTTAATTTTCAAACAAGAAAGAAAAAAAATTTCAAACAAAAATTTTCCATAAACAAAAAATAATTTTGTACAAAAAAGTTGAATTTTTAAATTAAGAAGACGAATTTTTAACCAATAAATATGTCTCAGTCTAGAAAGAAAAAAAAATCCAACCCAAATGGTGAATTTTCAAGCCAAGAATTCGAATTTCTTATATGAGACTTTAATTTTCAACAAAAAATTCAGTAGTTAAATATACAGATTAATTTTTAACTGAAAATTAAAAATTATACTGTTGTGTAGAAAATTTGTCTTTTGGCCTGCAAATTCAAAATTGCGATTGGAACTTTTTTTTTCTTTAATGAAAAATCTTTCTTGGTTGAATCTTTTTGGTTTAAAAATTTAACTGTTTTGTACAAAATTTTTTCTTATTTTATAAATTTTACAATTTGGTTGAAATTTTTTTTGTTTCTTGTTTGAAAGTTAAAGGCTTTTATTTCAATTTTTCAAATTAAAAGTTTAACTTTGTAAGAAATGCATTCATACATCAAGAAATTAATTTTCTACCAAGAAAATTGAATTTGCGACGTAACAAGACAAGTTAAAAAATTAGTTTTCAACAAAACAGATGAATTTTCAACGAAAAAATATACATTTTCCACCAAAAATGTAATAAATCATAATAATAAATTTTAAAAAAATTCTAAACAAAAAAGGTGCATTTTCTACTAAAGGAGATGAAATTAAAAAAAAAGTTTTAACAGAAGAGTTTTAAAATTCAAATTTCACGTGAAGGTGCTAACTATATAAAAATCCAGGATCAAGTCCAATCCAATTTTAGAATTTTCTGGTCTCTGGGATGCACACACAAATTCCAGAAATCGCCCCTTTGTAAAAAATCATATCAGAGAAAAAAAATGCATCATAATGTTGAGCTTTAACCAAACAGTTGCAATTTTAACCAATAACATTAATTTTCACCAAATTAATTTTTAAATCAAATAATACAAAATTTGACCAAATAATAAAATTTTAACCAGAAAAGATAAATTCTTAATCAAAACTAAAAAAATAAATATTTTCAACCAAAGAGAATTAACTTTCAACCAAAAATAGTAGAATTTTCTTATTGGGTTTTTATTCATTAAAATATTTAAACCTCACCTTCCAATACTTTCCCACTCCAACTCAACCTACACTTTCCTCTTCTCTCCTTAATGTGTCCCCTCAACAACTTTTTCCTTCTTTACCTACCCTCTCCTCGATAACACTTCCCTTCCCAAACCCTTACATACCCTCCAATACTCACCCTCATTTCTAATAAATTTCCAAATTTCACTCACTTCTCTTACTTCCTTTCCCCTCGAATTTCCCACTCATCATTTCCCCTTAATCTTCATAATTTCCTTCCCCTCATTTTTCCCAATTTTCCCACCCTCATATTCCCTACTTCCCCTCCCACCACGTCCCTCCCCAAGCCCATACATACTCTTCCATACTCTCCTATTTCTAATAAATGATTAAGCTTCCTATCTCTACACTTACTTTTCCTACTTACTTTCCCTAATTTCTCATCACTATCTTTACGTCGATTCCCTTTACTGTGCCTAACTTCCCGTAGTTTCTCTCCCCTCACTTCCTCGGACTTCCCCATCCATATTTCCACTCAATCTCCATCCTTTCCCTCCCTCATTTCTCCTAATTTCCCATCCTACTATCCCCTACTTCTCCACCCATAGTTTCGTTACTTTTATCCCGCCTCCATTTCCCCTCCACATGTTTCTTCCCACTTCCTTTGCCAAGCAAATTACGAAAATTTCCATCACTTCACTTATTTCTTCTACTTCCTTATACTAATTTCTCCTTATTACCCACACTTCACTTACCTTCATTGCCTCTAACTTCCAGTAGTTTCCCTCTTCTCAATCTCACCTCATGCTACTTCCTCCCTTACTCTAATTTCCCCTGAGTTCCCCACAAATAATTTTCCATTAATTTCTATACTTCCGCAATCTCTAACTTCTCCTACTTTTCCAAACTTATACCCCTACTTCCCCTCCCATAGTTTCACCACATTTCCTCGTCCCCATTTATATTCCTACCGTACTTACCCTCATTTCTAATCAATTTACAAATTTTCCATCACTTCACTTATTTCTCCTACTTCCTTAAACTACTTTCTCAACACTAGCCTGACTTCGCTTCCCTTCATTGTCCCTAACATCCGGTAGTTTCCCTCTCCTCAATCCCCCTCACCTCATGTTACTTGCTACTCCATGCTTCCCCTCCCTTAATTTCATCACATTTCCCGGGCCCCATTTCCCTCCACGTTTCTCACCACTTTCCTCTCCAAGCCCTTATATAACCTCTCGTACTCACCTTTATTTCCAATAAATTCTCAAACTTGCGATCACTTCACTCATTCTCCTACTTACTACAAGTCCCTAACGTCACGTAGTTTCCCTCTCCCTACCACCGCATGTTACTTTCTCCCCTCCCGTCATTTCCTATTGTTTCTCACTATTTTTCCCACTATTTCACCCCAATCTCTATACTTCCTCTTCCCTAATTTCTCCTTTTTTCCTACCCTCATACCCCCCTACTCCCCTTTCCACAGTTTCTCACCACTTCCCTCCCCAAGCCATTATATAACCTCTCGTACTCACCTTTATTTCTAATAAATTCTCAAACTTTCTATCACTTCACTCATTCTCCTACTTACTACTAGTCCCTAACTTCACGTAGTTTCCCTCTCACTAACACCGCATATTACTTTCTCCCCTCCTGTCATTTCCTATTGTTTCTCACCATTTTCCCCACTATTTCACCCCAATCTCTATACTTCCTCTTCCTTAATTTCTCCTTTTTTCCCACCCTTATACCCCCAACTCCCCTTCCCATGGTTTCTCACAATTTCCCCTCATCATCCTTCATCACATTCTCATTCACTTTCCCTACTTCCTTTTTTCTCATTTTCTCATTTGTCATTTCTCCTCGTTTCCTTACTGGCCCTACCATCCTTTTTCCTTACTTCTACTTCCCTTCGTATCATTTCCTCCCATTTCCCCTTCTTAGAAAAAAGTTATTTTATACTTCACACTTTTCTAGGCCCTGCAAAAAAATGAGAGAGTTTTACCAGAATGGAAAAAGGAGTTCTGTAAGGAACGGTTTAGGTATCTAGGATGAGGTGCATCATTCCTTTCGATCTCTGAAGAAAAAGAAAACAGATCCCAGAAGTCGTCCCGCGAGCGAGCGAGCGAGTGAAGTGGAGGGGAGTGGTTTGTTGAGACATGATATGAGATTCGATCGAGTTTCACGTCGTCGACGAACTAATTACAACGTGAATTGCCTCCCCAGTCCCCTCTCAAAGGGCCTCTCTTTTTGGACATCTTTAATTCCAAGTAGAGGAAGAACATAAAAGAAGGAAAAAGGAAAGGAAAAAAGAAGAAGAAAAAAACAACAAGGCGCCCCCGTGGTCTCAGCCGAACAAAAAGTTAAATTAATTCCTCAATCCAGGGGACTCTTTTATTTTCGTCTAGGGGCCCATCGAGGAGAGTGCAGCAGCTGCTTCTCGGAAGGATCTTCCTCAGCCCGCTCAGTCGGTAATCTCACTGTCTTTTTATTATTATTTTACCGATTTCTGCCCACCGGCACGGCGCGCCGTGCCGCGCCGGTTATCGCCAAGTCCCTACCCCACTGCAATTCGTCTGCGCTTTATGCCTTCGAATTATGGACACGATCGCAATTATTCCATTCGATCGATCGAATTTACTGCCTCACCAATCACGATTTCACGATTTCACGATTTCACGAATCACGATCCACATCACCTCTCTGTAATCCGATCTCGATGTTAGGCCGATTATTACAAGGTATTTAATATCAGATGAAGGCTAGCATTTCCTTTCAGTAAGTGAAAGACGAGGTTCTTATTTTTTTAAGTGTTTTTGATTGATATTTTTTTAGGGTACGCTTTTCTCGGAAGGTGCACGGATCTTGCAACCTTCACAAAAAATGAATTTACAAATAAATTTATTTTTCGTAAGACATAAAATTTTTAAGTTCTAAATAGGATCTATTAATTGCTCGACGGTGCCGTAAAAAGTTTCATTGCCCTAGCATCTCCGGAACACACCCTAATTCAACCCCTAAAAATAAAAATAAAATCATAAAAAATGCCATAATTTCTAGATCTAAAATTTTAGTGTTGATTATAATATTATTTGGTTCCAAAATTAACTCCTGAAGGTACCGCACCCCCAATCTTTTCCGGAAAACACCCTATTTCGATCCCTAACACTAAAAAAAATCATAAAAAAATTATCCAACTTTCAGATCTAAATTTTTTTGTTTCAGAATGGTTCTATATGATGTGCAAAGATAACCAAAAAAGTCCTTCCCTTAACTCTTCAGGAACACACTCGTTTTCAAACTCTAAAATGATAAAAAATCGACAAGAAATTTGTTATAAATGCCCTTACTTTAAAATGGTTGTCTTTCATGTGCAAATTATGCGGTTATTATATTTAATTTGAAAATAAATTTTAAAATTTTTTAAATATGAAGTAAAAATATGATAATTTCAAAGAAAATATATAAATTTTTGTTCAAAATAGTTTTTTCACTCAAAAAAATGAATTTTCACAAAATACATTAATTTTCAACTAAATAATTGAAGTCTCAACTAAAAAATATAAATTTTTTACCCAAAAATTATATAATTCATATTCGGTTAAAAAAGTTAGTTTTTAACTAACAAAAAACTACAAATTTTCAATAAAATAGTCCAATTTTCAAAAAAAGAAATTCGTTTTTAACTTTAATCATGAATCTTTACCGAAAAAGGTAACAGAATAGATTAATTTTCAACTAAGAAAATTAATTTTTCAAATAAAATACTAAAATTTTCAGCCAAATAGAAAGAAATAAAAATTCTTTTGAAAAACTTTAAATTTCAATACTTCGTTTTTCAATTAAAAAAATCAATTTACAATAAAAAAGAATACATTTTAAACAAAATCCTGAAACAAAATAAATTAATTTAAAAAAAAAGAGTTAAATTTTCAACTGATTTATTTTCTTTAATCAAAAAAGTTTTTAGCCAAACTAAAATTATGAATCTCCAGCCAGAAAAAAACGAATAATTTATTACTTTCAACCAAAAAGGATGAATTTTTAACAAAAAGGTAATGGCAGATATTATCAACCAAGACAATTTTTCAATCAAAAAAGAAAAAAAATGCAACCAAGAATAGTTAAATTTTATTTTAAAAAAATTAATTTTCAGCCACAAAAAAAGATTATCCACAAAATAGTTAAATTTTCGAACAAACAGACGAGTTTTCACCCCCTCCCCCGCCTAAAAAACAATTTGTTGTAATATTTTACATTTAAAATAAAAAAGATCTGAATTTTAAATTTAATCAAAACAGATTAATTTGCGCCAAAAAATTGTATTTTCAACAACAAATAACAAATAATAGAGTTTTAACCCAAAAATTCGAATTTTTATTTTAAAAATTATTTTTCAACGAAATGGTTATAGTTGCAACTGAAATGATAAATCTTCAACCAAAACAATAAATTTTGAATAAAGTTGTTCAAATTTTAGCCACGCGTTTTTTTAATGAAAAAAAACGACGTCTCAACAAAAAATGCATAAGTTGATATTTTAAATAAAATATATTTTAATTTTTAATCAAAACAATTGAATCCTTAACCCAAATAGATAAATTTTTAACCAAACAGTTGAATTTTTAACGAAAAAGTTCAAGTTTCTACCAAAAGAAATTAAATTTTGAACAAAAAACACGAATTCTCAATCAAAAATATAATATTTCACTTTAACCGTAAAAGAATTAACTTAAAACCACAAAAAGACGAATTTTCAACAAAAAATAGTTGAATCCTCAACTAAAACAAATTGATTTTGAACTAAAAAAAAATAATTCCCGGTTTTTTCCTGTTCAATTCGAATTTTTTTTTTCAAAGAATTAGGATTCTGAACTGTCATACCTGGACAGATTTTTAAAAAAAATTCCCTTTTAAATCAGAATTAAACGGATGAACTTTTATTAAAAAAAATTTATGATTTTTCTGTCAAGAATTAAATAAAATATTAATCAAATTGTTTAATTTTAAAGCCAAAAGACAAATTTGTACAAATCAGTTAAATTTTTTAACTAAAAAAGAATGACTTTTGAACCAAATTGTTGAATGTTCAACAAAATATTTAAATTTTCAACCAAATACAATATTGTTAACAAACAAAAATGTCCATATTTTCTTATCACTCCTTGTAAGCTGTAATAATTTTTCGAATGAAAATTCTTGGAAGGACTTTTGTTATGTAAAAATCTCCCTAATCAATATTCCAGGATTAAAAGGAATTCCGCGAACTATCGCTTCAACACAATCTGATCTGATTTCCAACGATTTTGTCGAGGTGATTGGCTTTCGAGTAATTTTGCTTTCCACTGACGTTATCTCTCGCACTGAGGTTAGAATTCTTATCAAAGACTGATATTATTTCGTTCCAATATTTTGCTAAATTACTTCCACGAATAAATTAAAATCCGTTTTTAAACTGATTACGTATTTAGTAGGGCGTAGCTTAAAATACAAATTTCAGAAAATTAAATACCCTGGAGTATTATTCTTTTCCATTTATACAAAAAGCAACTATGGAAATTCTTGTTCCGATCAACAAAAAAATGTTCCGATTTCCGTTCGAGTGCTTTTCCATTAAGCTACTAGAGGGATCGAGAGCAAAACCCTTTTTCAAAAATATACGCATTATTATAACAGGTGTTACAAGTCAAATTTTTCGAGGAATATGTATTGCCATCAGAGAATAATAAAATTTCTCATTCTCTTTACAGACTAGATTGAGATTAGTAGCTTAATGGGAAAGCACCCAAACGGCAATCGGATGTTTTGTTGGATCGATTCCCAGCGGAGCGAAAGGGAATCTTTTTTAAGAAAAAAATGTCTTTTTATTTCATAGCTCA
>JAAAKG020215279.1:0-22156 GCA_010014905.2 Druon quercuslanigerum
AATTTTGAGTTTTTACTATTCTAATATTTAAAATTAATTAAATGACAAATATTAAAATTATTTAACAGTTAGTGGAATTTAGTAAAATAATTTAAATCTATTAATATTAAACAATAATTAATTCTTTGACCGATTCACGTTTATATCAATAAAATACATTTTTTTCTTTTATTGTTTCGTCTGAAATTTAATTTTAAAATAAAAATTAAAACAAAAGAGGCGCGTTCAGAAAAAGGGTTTCGTAGCCATAAAAATAAAATAGCAAATTTTTTCAATTATTGTTATTTTAAAGTTAAACACGAAGTTTAGAAACTTTAAACATTAAAAATATTTTTTTAAGGAAATATTTGATTATCGTATGTTTTGGTAAATAAATAAATAATAATAATAATAATATAAAAAATGTATTGATATATAAATTGTTTATAATAAACTAGCGGTAAATTTATTATTCGGGAATTTTCCAATTCGGTAATTGTTTTATTCAGAAATTAAATTATTCGGAAATTTTCTAGTTTGAATATTTTATAATTCATTAATTTCTTCTTGTGTATTTTATTATTAGGGAATTTTTAAATTCGGTAATATTGCAAACTGTTCGGACATTTTAATACACCAAACTCTCGCTTTCAGTCCAGTGTCGGGGGTTGCCTTCAAATGGCCTTGGACTGATTCCGGGGGGACAGAAACGTAAACAGTGCGGACCATCTGACTAGTTTCCAATTGGAATATATATATATAATATAGATATAATGTCGCCGTAAGAGCTAGAAGTTCTAAGAAGACAGAGAACGGGGTGACTGAAAGCGAGAGTTTGGTGTATTCGGGAATCTTACAGTTTAGGGAATTTTATTTTTCGGGATTGTTCACTAGTACCGATATTTCAGTCGTCCCCGTCTAAAATCTAGATTTTGAAATATGTTAATAATTCATAAAAATGAAGAACTCAATTAGCTTGGCAATTTTAAATGGTAATCGCAATAATATCTTGGTTTATTTCACCCTTATTAAAATTTTTAATGGAAACGCGCGCTACTTCTCGTTAAGCAAGAAACAATTTAAGAAACAATTTGTTCTTGACTTTTCTTATTTTAATAAATCACGGGAACATTATCTGCGGAGACTAGTACATTGTTACGGCGGTATTAACACATTGGAATCCGGAGAAATAAAGTTCCTTTCTCTCGAGTAAACGCGCATAATGACCCCAAACGCAGCTGCGTAAATGGAAAGGCATAAAACCCTTTTACGCTTCTCCTACAAAATTGGTCTAAAGTCTAAACGGAGCCGCTCAAAGCTCTACAATTAAATCAACGACGACGTAAAATGAAACGGTGCACGACACGCTTCGTCCAAGGATAAAGTCTCCATTCCAATCTATGCAACAAACAAGAGAATCGACAGCAGTTATGACAACTCTGCAATTATGCCATTCTTCAAAAAAAAAAAAAAAAAAAAGAATTATAGCAGATGAAAAGCGATTTGTAAAACACTGTATTTGACCCCCTTAAAACTTCTGATTCCTATTGATGTTCAATATTTTTGATAAAATATCATTTTTAGGTTAAAAAAACTTACAGAACTTCTCTAAATTAATTTTTTTTCAAAAAAAAATGTCAAGAGAAATTAAATTAGAGGGGCGTTCAATTTTTTTAAAGGGACCATCCAATATTTGCAATAAACAGGGAAATTGACAAAATGCCACTCTTAAAAAAAATGCAGTCGAACCTGGATTTAGTGATTCTGGATTTAGTGTTTCCGAGAATTGACACCCCGCCGCACAGTGTTTCAAAATCGAAAAGTTGTGTTCATAATCGCCTACAGGTCGTATTTCTTAACCGATTTGAATTTGTCTTTTTTTAAAATGCTCAGATTTCAATTTTCAAGAGAATTGCGGTTTGCGATTTTTGAATTTGTTTCTCACATCAACAATATATAAACAAATAAAGTGACAAAATTGGCCATTTCAGGTTTGTGAATTTCTTACTTGAGAAAAAATGTTGAAATAAGCTCACTCTCGGCCACAATTATTGCAACTACTATCATAAAACAGCCATAATTTGAAACAATAAATTATCATAAGTTAGAAATGACTATTTTTATAAACAATTTTTATAAACAAATCTCCCAATCGGCCATTTCCTCTTAGAAAAAAATGTTTTTTTCTCCAATTATTATTGGAGTGACATTTATAGCGATGACTTACCAACGAAATGGCGTAATAAATAATTTATGTGATTGTTATAAACAATTTTTAAACAAAAATTTAGATTTATCACTTTTACATTTAAAAAGGACGGTTTTTCCACTGAAATTATCCGACAATAAACTAAAAATGATTACAAAATTTAATAGGGGACACTAAATAAAAATTTCCGTAATTGTTAATAACAATTTCTATAGTTTGGAGCAAAAACGCTTTACTTGCGTTCAAATTTTGGAATCATTTTTAGTTTATGGTCGGATAAATTCAGTAAAAAACCGTCCTTTTCACATGTAAAAGTAATAAATCTCAGTTGTTTTTTTAATTGTTTATAACAATCACATTAATTATTTATTACTCCATTTCGTTGGTAAGTCATCGCAATAAATTCCACTCCAATAATAATTGGAGAAAAAACATTTTTTCTAATAGGAAATGGCCGATTGCGAGATTTGTTTATAAACATTGTTTATAAAAATAGTCATTGTTAACTTATGATAATTTATTGTTTTAAATTATGACACTTGTATGTGCGGTGTTCACTCAGGCGTGACAAAATAGAGAGAGAAACCGGATATCTATTGACGATCACGATTTTTTTTAATACAATTTATTTGTTTAAAAAACTTATATCTCTGCCCTAACTATTTTTTCTTATCGCTAATTAAATAAAATATTTCTTCGAAAGAAATTAAATTAAAGGGGCTTCGAATTTTTGGAAAGGATCGACGATGTGATACCTAATTTCAAGTAATTAAAAAAAACTTACATTTACATTTGAAAGTCTGAACTTTTTAAGCTAGAAAAAAAACTTAGAAGTGAAGCAGTTCAAAAATAATTGATTTTGTAGTGCTCTGCTACAAAATATTGTAAACGTAGATTTATATTACTGGATCCAAGTATTTTGTTAAAAATTTGTTTCTTTTGACTAGGAAATTAATTTGTTTAACTAAAAATTTGACTTTTCTATATAATGTTGAAAATTTGTCTTCTTTAATTAAAAATTCAACTGTTTTCTTAAAAGTTCGTTCTTTTTTGGTGGAAAATTAATCTTCTTGGCAGAAAAAGCATTCTTTTTGCTTGAAAATTCCACAGTTTGTTTGAATTTTTTTTCTCACTTTACTGAGAAATCTTTCTTATTTAAAAATTCTACTAATTGGTTGAAATTTAAAATCTTGTATTAAAAATTAGCATTTTTGGTTCAAAGTTACTAATTTTAATTAAAACATTATCTCCTTGATTTCAAATGTAACTATTTCGTTTAAAATTCGTTTTTTTTCCCTAAAAATTAAATCATTTAAGCTGAAAATTAAATTACTTCAGTTGAAAATTTAACTATTTTGTTCAAAATTTGCTTATTTGTTGGTTGAAATTAATTTTGTTAACCAAAAATTTAACTATGAATATTCTAGAATTTTAGTTCAAAATTTCTTTCCTTGGTTAAAAATGATTTTTTTTTTGTTGATAATTTAAATCATCAATTTTGGACTCAAAATTATTCTTTTCTATAGTTTTAATATTATATAGTCTGTTAAAAATTCGTTTTTTTTTTAAAGAAAATTAATCTTCTTTGGTGGAAAATTTATTTTTGTCGGGTTAAAACTTATTTCTTTTATTAGAAAATTGATTTATTCGTCTGAAAATTTATGTATGTAGTTAAAATTGCAATCCAGTTGAACATTCAACATTTTAATTGGAAATTCATCACTTTGGTGGAAAATTACTTTTTTTTCTGGTTTTATGTTTAGATTAAACTAATTTTTTTATTACTTGAAAGAAATCATCCTTTAATGCCAATCCTTTAATATTTTAATGGCTCTTTACTATCAAAAATTATACCTAGAAAAATCTTGAGAAAACTAGAAATAGCCTCGAATTGTCAAGGCATTTTTTTCAGGATTTCAATATAAAAGATTTTTATATAAATTAAAATTACATTTTTTAAAACCTTTTTCAAATTTTTTTTTAAATTCTAAAAGACTGGTAAAATGCAATAAAAAATGCAGATTAGCTCTTCAATATCGAATAGTGCAATTCCCCAAGAACCAATAAACAAAGCGCGTTTATAACGTCCTTTCTCACGGCTCGTGTGGAGCAACCAATTAACAACTAAATCTCAAAGTACTAATTAAATCCTTCCAGATTAATTAACCACCAGTCGCGATGCTTCACGTGCCGCAGGGTTTTCCCCGCTGTGTCGTTTCCAATTGAAACATTCGATAAAAAAAATTCAAAATTGTAAAAAAAATCTTGAAAGGTTAGCTTGCATCTTGAATTTACATGTTTAGTGTCGGCGCTTAAAGAAAATGAATTTTATGGACTTTTAAAGATCAAGGCAAGGACTCTGTAAAAAAGAATGGCGTAATGAAAATTTGTTGAATGGTTCTGAGGAATTTAAATGGCCCCTCAATTACTTTAAGTGCCTATTATCAGTAATTCAATTTAAAGAATGTACTTTTAAAGTCTTTTTAGATTGGAAAAGGTCCCAATTCACCTTTTTACTAATTTGCCTTGTAAATTGATAATTATTAGGCCCCTCTATAAATGAATTAATTTTATTAAATTAGATTTGCGCGCAAGTTCAAGCCGCTCAGAAGTTAAATACTGTCTACTGAATTTTTAATTCTAAATATGTGTACATAAGGTAATTTCAATTCTACAACTCTGTGGGGCTTCTTGGGTTTATTAAAACAACCCTTGCTGGCCCCTCAATTTGAAGTGGGATTTCCTAAATAATTAATGCAGCCTTTTCAAAATTTTTATTTCCAGAAGGCGTCTTTTGCATGGTCGGAAGGTGGCGAAGATGGTGGAGGGGGAGGAGGGGGTGGGGGTGGCACAGGAGTAGCCGGAAGTGGAGGAACCGGTGCAGGGGCCACAGGGGGCGGCGGACTTGCCCATTGGGTCAGTGTCATGGCGGAACACATTCACAATCCTCATTCAGCCACAGGGGTCGGTGGAGTTCATCATCAACAACAATCGCCTCCCCAGCCCCCCTATCCATGGAACAACGGTCTCTCGAGTGATGTAAGTCTTTTTTAAAAATATTTAATCATTTTAAATCCGGGTTATATTTCTCTCAAATTCCTACTGGATATGGAAATGTATTTTGAAATATAGGGGCTAGATGAAAATCGGCCCCCTCAATTGGAAACATTTGTAAGATGTTTAAACAGTCACAGCAGGGGCCTAAAAAATTATTCGGACATAAATAATTTAAGAGATTAACAAAAGTTTCTGAACATTTTGTTATCATTCTAATGCGTAAAATAAATAAGGTTTTATTTAAAAAAAAATTTATTTTAATTTTTAAAGATTCGAAAATGTGTCAGAAAAGAATATGAAGGATTTTAGGACAAATTTTTCTTTTTTTCAGGATTTAAATTTCTTTTAGTAAACTGAATTATTCAAAAAGAAATATTAATTTTTAATGAAATTTTTTTATGATGTTAAACGATTTGAACCATTTAGAAAATATATTTATAAGAAGTTTTTTAACGATTCGAAAATAATGTAAATCTTAAGAAGATTACAAAACATTTAAAATTATAGAATTAAATTTCGAAAATTTTTAATTTTGAAAGATCACAAATTTGAGAAAACATTATTCGTTTTGGAGAGATTAAAAAAGTAATTTATTAATTGTAAAGATTAAAATTTGTTTAAAACTAAATTTCGATTATTGAGGATTTCGATTTGGGAAAATATAACAATTTGCTTAAGATTTAGACTTTCTTGAAAATTATTAATTGTTGTGGAAAATTCATGTTTTCGGATTATTGATAATCTTTAGCTGGAAAAGGGATAGTGTACGATTGAACTTCTTCCTTCCTTTTCCAGCTAAAAAAATACCATTATGAATCTCTTCAAATTTTTAAACATTTATAATAAATTTTAAAAGATTTCTAAAAATGTGAAAAGAAATTATGAAGATTTCTAAATTTAAATTTCGAAAATTTGTAAATTTTGAAAGATCACAAATTTTAGAAAAAATTAGTAGTTTTTGGAGAGATTGAAAAGTAATTTGTTAGTTGTAAAGTTTAAAATTTGTATAAAACTAAATTTAGATTTTTGACGATTTCGATTCAGGAAAATATAACAATTTTCTTAAGATTCTTGACAAAATTATGAATAATTTTTATTTTGAAAAATTAATTTTTAAAGAAAGTTTAGAAAATTTCTAAAAATTAATCCTTTTGATAGAAAATTTAATTACATTCCTGAAAATTATTAGTTGTTGTGGGAAATTCATGTTTTCGGATTATTGATAATTTTTTAGCTGGAAAAGGGATAGTGTACGATTAAACTTCTTTCTTCCTTTTCCAGCTAAAAAAATACCATTATGAATCTCTTCAAATTTATAAACATTTATAATAAATTTTAAAAGATTTCTAAAAATGTGAAAAGAAATTATGAAGATTTCTAAATTTAAATTTCGAAAATTTGTAAATTTTGAAAGATCACAAATTTTAGAAAAAATTAGTAGTTTTTGGAGAGATTAAAAAGTAATTTATTAATTGTAAAGTTTAAAATTTGTGTAAAACTAACTTTCGATTTTTAAAGATTTCGATTTATGAAAATACAAAAATTTGCGTAAGATAATTTTTTAGCTGGAAAAGGGATAGAGTACGATTGAACTTCTTCTTCCCCTTTTCAGCTCAAAAAATACCATTTTGAAAGAAATTAGGAAGATTTTGAAAGGCATCGCTTTTATTTTAACAGATTTTTCAACATTTTAGAAATAATTCGATCAGTTTAAAAAATGTTTTAAAATTTCTCTTTTGGTAGAAATTTTACCGTTTTTATTAAAAATGCAAACAAGAATTCTTTCTGAATTTAAGTGTGATTTGTTAATAATGCTGTTTCTTTTTCTAGAAAATATAACTATTTAAAAATTTTTTTTTATAATTTGTTGAACTGAAAATTTAACTATTCCGTTTTTTGATAAAAATGGACGTTTTCAAATTAAAAATTATTCGTGTATTTTAATTGTAATAGTTTAATTAATTTTATGATATAATTAATTTTTTATTGTTTAAATTTGGGAATCTTCTGGTTCGTGAATTTTATTATTAAAAAATTTTATAATTCGGAAATTTTTCAGTGTCGGGAATTATATTTCTCGAGGCTTTGCAGCATTCCGCCCTACTCTTTAATAATGACTAATTAATTAATCGGTCCAAAAACATAAAAATTAAATTCAAATTGAAGATGCGAAAATAAGTAGACACCCTGAGAGATGTGAAAAAAAAGAAACCTGCTAGAAATTTGAATTCCAATAGAGTCAACGGTTAAAAAATTCCGGTAAAAGGATCCCGGAAGATGTTCTTACGTTCTTACCTTATAAGATAATTTTTTTTCCTCGTCCTCGTCCTCGGCTAGGATGTAAACAGCAAAAATTAGGGACGGTGAAACGAACTCAAAAACGGGTTAGTACCACCTTTCGATTTTGTTTTTTGCCTGCATAAATTTCCGTCGGTCCGGGTGCAGGATTAGAAGCCTCGTTAATAAAAAAAGCCTGAAAAAAAGTGACGCGAAGGGGTTGAAGATCGCTTTGCATAGGCCAAGGCTGGGTGGCGAAAGATGTGCTGAAAAAAATAAACGGAAATGCGAAAAAAAGTTCTAAACCTGGAGGGGGGATACGCTGTTCATTTGAATAGATATCGCGGGCTTACGATGGTTGTAGAAATTGTATGGTTGTATAGTTGTATAGTCATTTCATGGGGAGAAACACTACCCAGCAGGACCAAGCGCTTCCTCTCGATTGTCTTTTTTTTTTAGCTGCGTTTCATCGTATGATATTCAAATTCGAACTTCTACCCCCTTCTGTTTTTTTCTCCTCTAGCGGAAAACACGCTTGTCGGTTGAAACCCTTTTTTTTTGTGAAAAAGGGAAGGAGACTTTCGTTTCGAGTCCTGGTTGCTGAATCTTTGTCGTTCGTTATTTATTTACGACCTCCAGATGTCCAATCTCTGAAACAAATCCAATTTGGCAAGCAAATTATTTTGTTCCAATTTAAGAATACGAGTAAAAATGCTGTTTATTTATTATTTTTTCGAATTATTTATTATCTGGCTTGAAAGAGAGAGTTTTAAAAAACATAGTTCTTTTATGACGGCTTGAAAGGAGTTTTGATAACCAAACTTTTTTCTGATTTGTGAAAGGTGGTTTTCAAAAACGACTCTTTTCTTAGTTTGAAAAAGGAGGTTTCGAAAAACGTTTTATTTTTATTTTTAAGAGTCTGAAAAACCTCCCTTCTTCCCCTTTTCCAATCCTATCCTAATTAGAAAAAATCACCTTCTTGTATCACCATATTTTAGTTCGAAAAAATATTAATTTTTTAAATTTAGTTCTATTCTATTCAGAAAAAAACATTTTTAAAAAAAAAATCTCTTTTCCAATTACAAAAAGAATATTCTTTTTAATTTCCCTCTTCCAATTGGAAAAAAGTATTTATTTTTTAAAATAACCCTGTTCCAATCAGAAAAAATATTTGTTTTTTAAAATTGTCCTGTTCCAATTAGAAAAAATATTTATTTTTCAGAATTTTCCTCTTTCAATTATAAAACAATTAGATTTGCAATTCCTTTTTCTAAATCAAAAGTAATCTTCTTTCAAGCCAGACAAAATATTAAATTAAGAAAATTCCTTTCTCTTCTAATCAGAATTTTTTTTCAAAATTTTCTTGTTTTCTTTTTGAAATTCCCTCTTCCAACTCAAAAAAAATTAGTTTTTCAAAATTCTCCTCTGTACCAATCAGAATTTTTTAAAATTTTTGTTGTTCTAATTAGGAAAAAATTCTCTTTACTGCTACTATTTTTTTAGCTTGAAAGAGGAGGATTCGAAAAAACCTCCCATCTTCCCCTTTTCCAATCGAAACAGAATCTACTTTTTGATGTTTCCATATCCCAACTGGAAAAAATTACCTTCTTGTATCACCATCTTTTAAGTCAGAAAAATATTAATTTTTTTACATTTACTTCTATTCTATTCAGAAAAAACAATTATTTTTCAAAAATTCCCTTTTCCAATTACAAAAATATTATTCTTTTTAATTTCCCTCTTCTAATTAGAAAATGCTATTTATTTTACAAACTAATCCTGTTCCAATTAGAAAAAATATTTATTGTTCAGAATTTCTCTCTTCCAATTATAAAAAAATTAGCTTTGCAATTCCTTCTTCTAAATCAAAAGTATGAAGTTTTTAAAACTCCCTTGTTTCAATCAGAAGAAATATTTTTTTTTTAAATTCACCTTTTCTAGTTTAAAAAAAACCCGCATTTCTAAACTTTTCTTTCAAACCAGACAAAATATTAAATTTGAATAATTCCTTTCTCTTCTAATCAGAATTTTTTTCCAAATTTTCTTCTTTCTTTTTTGAAATTCCCTCTTCTAACTCAGAAAAAAAATTAATTTTTTAATTCTTATCTGTTCCAATCAAATTTTTATTTAAATTTGGTTGTTCTAATTAGGAAAAAATCCTCTTTTCAAAACTTCCTCTTCTCAATCTGAAAAAAATATAATTTTGTCAAAATTCCTTTACGTTCCAATAAAAAAAATAATATTTTTAAATTTTCTCTCCCAAGTAACAAAAATATTAATTTTTTAAATTTACTTCTATTCTATTCAGAAAACACATTTATTTTTAAACAATTCCACTTTCCAATTACAAAAAAATATTCTTTTTAATTTCCCTCTTCCAATTGGAAAAAACTATTAATTTTACAAAATAACCCTGTTCCAATTAGAAAAAAAATTTATTTTTCAGAATTTCCCTCTTTCAATTATAAAAAAATTAGATTTGCAACTCCTTCTTCTAAATTAAAAATAATCTTCTTTTCAACCAGACAAAATATTAAATTAAAAAATTCCACTCTCCTCTAATCAGAATTTTTTTCAAAATTTCCTTGTTTCCTTTTTGAAATCCCCTCTTCTAACTCAAAAAAAAATTAGTTTTTAAATTCTTATCTGTTCCAATCCATTTTTTTTAAATTTGGTTGTTCTAATTAGGAAAAAATCCTTTTTCAAAACTTCCTCTTCTAAATCTGAAAAAAATATAAATTTTTTTAAATTCCTTTATATTTCAATAAAAAAGTTAATATTTTTAATTTCTCTATTATAATAAATATATAAAAAATCGCATTTTTAAATTTTCTCTTCCAAGTAACAAAAATATTAATTTTTCTAATTTTCGTTTTGTTCCAACTAGAAAAAAATTAGCATTCCTACGGTTCCAATTAGATCAAATATTTAATTTTCAAAATTATCCGGTTCCAATTAGAAAAAAATATTTGTTTTTTAAAATTGCCCTTTTCCAATTAGAAAAAAATATTTATTTTTCAGAATTTCCTTCTTTTAATCATAAAAAAATTAGCTTTGCAATTCCTTCTTCTACATCAAAAGTAATCTTTTGTCAAGCCAGACAAAATATTAAATTAAAAAATTCCTTTCTCTTCTAATCAGATTTTTTTTTCAAAATTTCCTTGTTTTTTTTTAAATTCCCTCTTAAAAAAAAATTAGTTTTCCAAATTCTCATATGTTCCAATCAAAATTTTTTTAAAATTTGTTTCTTCTAATTGGGAAAAAAATCCTCATTTCAAAACTTCCTCATCTAAATCTGAAAAAATATAAATTTATCAAAATTCCTTTATGTTTCAATAAAAAAAAATAATATTTTTAATTTCCCTATTCTAAGAAATATATAAATAATCGCATTTCTAAATTTTCTCTTCCAAGTAACAAAAATATTAATTTTTCTAATTTCCGTTTTGTTCCAACTAGAAAAAATTTAGCATTCCTCCGGTTCCAATTAGATCAAATATTTAATTTTAAAAATTTGATATTTTCAAACTCCCTTTTCCATGATTGATAAAATACTAATTTAAAGAAATTTTCGTACCTCTTTCGGACTAAAGAAAAAATTTATTTAAAAAAAAGTTTCTTTTTCAGTTAGAAGAAAATTCGCTTATCTAAACCGAAAGTGAATTGGATTTTTTTCCAAGGATCTTTTACTATTTAAATCCTTTTGGTAATTTGTAAGCGATATGCTGTTTCCACCCTTCATAATTATATCTGAATATTATTCGGCCTCACATTTTTTTCCAAGCTTTTTTACACTTCGAGCAACGAATGCAAATCGTACAACGGTCGAGTAAAAAAAACCCTGTCATTCTCCCAATCGAAGTGGGGGGTTAATTTCACCCTATGGTGGAATTCAAATCCCTTGTCTTGTTTTTTAAGAGAGGGGTTGAAGATGAAAAAAACAGGATAAAAAATTGGGAAAAAAGTAGGGTAAAAGTTACAATGCTGATTTTGCCCGTTGGAGGGTTATTTCTCTTTTATTTCTCGACTTTCTTTGATCTCCGAAGAGGTTCTCCTTATTCTGAAAGTTTGTCTCGCAAAAATTTTAATCACTTAAGTGCTCTTGGGTGAATCTTATTTTTCATTTTTAAATATTGTTTATTTAAACAGGGTTCTTTTTTACCTGGAAAAACCTGGATTTTGAAAAAAAAATCTTGCCAAAGTCAGGAAATTTTTATAAAGGAAATTTTAAGCATCAAGGATAATAAATCTGAAACTTTATTATATGAGTTTAAAATGTTGAAGAATAATTATTTTTGTTTAAAATTCATTTCATCGGTTGAAAGTGTAATTACTTAATTTAAAACTAATTCTTTTGTTAAAAATTAATTTTCTGAATTCCAGCATGGGCTAAAAATTTATTTTTATTTTTATTTAAAACTCTTAAATTTTTATTTTAGGATTCATCATTTAGTTTGAAAATTGAAACATCTTATTCAAAATTCGTTCTTTTTTATTTAGAAATAATTTTTTACCTGTAAATTTAACTTTTCCATTTTTCGTGGAAAATTGGTCTTTTTAGTTAAAAATTCGCCTTTATTGGTAGAAAAATAATCCTTTCGGTTAAAATTCATATTTTCGTAGTGAAAATGAATTAAGTGTTTTATAAAAAAATCGTCTTTTTAATTAAAAGTTTAACAATTTGCATGAAATTTTCTTCTGTCTCGACTGGAAAATTTTTGATTCTTGAAAATTCATTTTTTTTATTAGAAAATTGGAATTCTAGGCTAAAAATTGATCTACATTTTTAAAAGTTTTTTTTTGTTGTTTTATTCTTTACAGATACATAATTTTATTTAAAAATTCAACTCTTTGATTTGTTTGTTTGTTAAAATATCAATTATTCAATTTTTTGTTGAGAATTCACCTTTTGTTTAAAATTCGATTACAAGGGTAAGATTTTATATTTTTCGGTCAAAAATTCAACAATTTGTTTAATAATTTAAATATTTTGTTGAAAACTTAATTATTTAATTGAAATTTCAAATTAAATTGGCCTAAAATTAGCCAACTCAGTCAAATTATAACCAATTAATTTTTTTCTGTCCAGGAAAACCTGGAAAAGTTCTGGATTTTTTTTCAGAAATTCTAGACACCCTGATTTAATACTCTGGGGTCTTTTTAGACCCCAGTAACGAGGGGTGAGTTTTTGAGGCCGAGGGTCCGTAGGTATGCAGATTGGTTGATTGTCTTGGGCCATAGTTTTTTCTCTTTTATTTTTTAACCTCCACCCCATTGGTCTATGGTGTCCCGTGAGAATCTCACGAGCATTTGCATGGCGAGGATTATTTAAATCATTTTTTATTGTCGTATCTCCTTGTGTTTCTGATGCTCGGCTGAAATAAGAGAACTAGAGAATCGACTGCAGGTTCTTATGAGCAATTTCAAGAGGCGTCCTATTCAGATTTAAATTTCTTCCTTTGAGCATTGTCCTCGCCACCACGTCACCACTGATCAGGATGAGAGGACTTTCTAATTTTCCTCTTAAGAAAACAAACGTTAACCACCCCTTTCTCCTATTAATTTATATGAAAGAATTTAATTTATTTTAAATCAAAATTCAAAGTCATTTTTAAAATTCAAAATTTAACTAATTACACACTTCTTATTTGAAGAATTTTTTACTATAGATGTATGTCACTACAATTATTTAATTACATCCCCTTTGATGGATTCCAATTTTTTTGTTTAAAAAGATTTAATATTATTCGTTAAAGTTTAAATTTCCCGCGCGTATGGATTTTATTTATTTATTTTGAATTTTGTTTAAATATTAATTTTAGGACTTGAATAAGAAAGTTTTGCAAAAAGGTTTTTTTTTCATTTGGAAAAGGGAGTTTTTAAAAGGTAGTGTTTTTTTTTTGACTTGGAAGAGGCAGATTTAAAAAATCAGTATTTTATGACTTTGAAGAGAGAATTTTATAAAACTAATTGTTTCCTGACCCCCCCCCCCTCTCCCTATTCCAGCCAGTAAAGAATTATTATTTTAAAACTCCCTCTTCTGAGTCGAGGCAAATAAATAAATAATCTGAAAAATATATGATAGAAATAATTAAATAAAATTCTTTTATTTTGTTCACTATTTATTTTCTGACTTGAAGAAATGATACCTGAGAAAGAATTTTTTCATATTTGGAACAGGGAGTTTTAACAAAAAAAGCGGTTTTTATACCCTAAGAGAGAAAACTTTTTAAAAAATCATTGTTTTTGGAATTGGAAGAGAGAGTTTTAGAAAATCATTATTTTGTATGGCATAGAAGTGTAATGAAAAATATTGTTTTTTTTTCTGACTGAAATAGGGAATTTTGAAAAAGTAGGGTTTTTCGGTTTTGAAGAGGAAATTCTAAACTCTCCCATTCGAGTCGGAAAACATTTTTTGTCAAAACTCCCTCCTTCAAGTGAGAAGAAAATTAGTTTTTCGAAATTTCCTTTTTTCAAGCAAAAAAAATTAGTCCCTGCTCCAACTCGTGAAAAAGTTGTTTAATCATAACTCTCTGCTTCAAGGCAAAAATAAATTGTCAACAAATAAACATTTGATACTAAATAAGATCCATAGTCACCCCTAATATTAAAAAAAACCTCACTCTTCCATTATTGAATTGAAAATTAGAATACTGCATTTACTTTTTTTTATTTAAAAGCTTAATTTAATTGTCGGCGTCTATGCATTTTATTTTATTTTATGACTTAAAGAAGTGAAATCTGAAAAAAAAACATTTTTTCTGACTTTGGGGCAGAGAGTTTTGAGAAAGTAGCTTTTTTTTTACTTGGAAGAGAAAGTTTTAGAAAATCCTTATTTTTCTAGGATTCACAAGAGGGAGCTTTTATAAATTAATATTTTTTCTGACTTGGAAAAGGGAATTTTGAAAAACTTTTTTTTTTCTGTTTTAAATGTGGAATTTTGACAAATTGATACTTTTTGCCGTGGAAGAGTTATTTTTTAAATACCCGCTTTCATGTCTGAAAACAATTTTAAAAAAATCAATATTTATTCTAATTGGAATAGGAATTTATAAAAAAATGCATTTTTTCTATATTTTCTTCCAAGTAAAAAAATAAATAGTTAAAAAACTCTGTCGTCCAATCAGAACAAATGTTTAATTTTTTAAATTCCACTGTTCAAATAAGAAAAAAATCTGTTTTATAAACTTCCCTTTTCCAATAGGATATAAAATGAATTTTTCAAAACTCCCTTTTCTCATTCAGAAAAAATAATTTTTTACCAAAAAAATGCTATTCAAATCTGAAAACAATTTGTTTTTTCAAATTTCTTGTTCCAAGTTGGAAAAGATATTGTTTTTTAAACTCTTTGATTAAGGACAGAAAAAAATAATACCAGTCACTTTTTCAAAAATACTTCCTATTCTAATTATTTTTTTATAATAATTATTTTCCTATTCTTATTTTTCTAGGATTCACAAGAGGGAGCTTTTATAAATTAATATTTTTTCTGACTTGGAAAAGGGAATTTTGAAAAACTTTTTTTTTTCTGTTTTAAATGTGGAATTTTGACAAATTGATACTTTTTGCCGTGGAAGAGTTATTTTTTAAATACCCGCTTTCATGTCTGAAAACAATTTTTTTTTTCGAAAATCCCTGTTTCAAATCAGAAAAAAGTCGTTTTTTAAAACTCCCTTCTCCAGGTCAGGAAAAAATTAGTTTTTCCAACTCTACTTTTATAGGGATGAAATAATCCTGATTTATAAAAAGTCCCCCTTTCAAGCCATAAAAAATACTGGTTTTCTTTAAGCTTTTCATCAAGAGATAAAATAAACCATCTCTGCTTTAAGGCAAAAAATAAATTGTCAAAAAATAAACAATTCATACTAAATAAGATCCATAGTCACCCCTAATATTAATAAAAACCTCACTTTTCCATTATTGAATTGAAAATTAGAATACTGCATTTACTTTTTTTTTATTTAAAAGCTTAATTTAATTGTCGGCGTCTATGCATTTTATTTTATTTTATAACTTAAAGAAGTGAAATCTGAAAAAAAACATTTTTTCTGACTTGGGGCAGAGAGTTTTGAGAAAGTAGCTTTTTTTTTTACTTGGAAGAGAAAGTTTTAGAAAATCCTTATTTTTCTAGGATTCGCAAGAGGGAGCTCTTATAAATAAATATTTGTTTTGGCTTGGAAAAGGGAATTTTTAAAAACTTTTTATTTTTTTTCTGTTTTAAAAGTGGAATTTTGACAAATTGATACTTTTTGCCGTGGAAAAGTTATTTTTTAAATACCCGCCTATTTAAATACCTCCCTTTTCCAGGTCAGGAAAAAATTAGTTTTTCCAAATCCCCTTTTATAAGGGTGAAAAAATCCTTATTTATAAAAAGTCCCCTTCCAAGCCATAAAAAATACTGGTTTTCTTTAAGCTTTTCTTCAAAGCAAAAAATTAAACATTTTTAAAATAAATACAACAATAATATTAATAATAATCTCTTATTTATTCTATTATTGTATTTATTCTATTCTTTTTATTTCCATATAAATTATTTTTGAAGCAAAATAAATGTGCCTGCGTCCTTTTTATTTGAGATATGGTAAGAATTATAAACAATGGCTTTTGAAAGTACCGCAAAAGTCTGCAGGTCTTACATAGTGTCACAACATTTGGGCCCAGACAAAGTTATGGGTACCTTTTTCCCGCATTTCGATGCAACCAATGGGGTCGTTTGTCAACCCTTTTTCAGCACCTTAACTATTGTCGCCATCGATGAGCATTCAGGCGGAAAAATTTTCTTCGATGGTTTCATCTTTAGGCTCTTTATTAAGACCTCGTCGTATGCAATGTTCCGCGTGTTAAAAAAAATTGTCACCCTTCCTCTTAAAAAAAAAAAAAAAAACGATGACTTGCAAATTAGCTCCCAGGCATTCTTTAAAAGTAAATAAATAAATTAGAATATTGTCGAACTAGCCGTTTTAAGCACTTTCTAGCGCGCTGGAAACGTTTCATTGCCAATTTATAATATAAAAATATAACACAGGATTACTTGCTAGATGGTACAGCGGCTGTTATCCTTGGGTCGCTCCGTGTCCTCAATACACTTGAGCGTTTGGCGGTTTTGCTTTCGGTTGAGGATTCATCATTTTAGTTACACAAAATTTTTATTTTGTTAAATATATTTATTTTAAATATATAAATTTCAAATTATTAATTTATTTTTGTTATGCAATCCCAAGTATTTAAAATTGATCCCAAAGAATCGCATATTAGGGTAAGTCGAAAATTTTTTTTGGAAATCTGAAAGAGAACTACGTGGAAAATTAGCTACTTTTCCACACATCAAATGAACCAGTTTAAAGAACAGACAAAAAAAGTTTTAGAGCGTTAAAAAAATAACTAAAACATGAGATAAAAAATCGAGTGTTTTATTATTATTGAGATGAAGAGGGAGGATGAGTATGAAGTATAAAATAAAAGGGATGAGGCTCATAAACAGGGCGGAATGGTTGTAATCTGTCGTTCCTGGTTGGTTTGCCCAGCGGGTGGTCAACCCTTTCGGCTTTTTTACGCACCTCTGCCCTTAATCTCTTAAAACGCTTAGGCCTCTTTAGGACAATTTACCCCCGGCATAATGCCTATACCCATATAACCCTCCAGAAAATGCAAAATATCTCTAAGCGACTCACTGCCAAGAAGTGTGAGAGAGTTCTTGGCCGAAAAACTACCCTTAGCGGATTATGTAAAAAAGAGTCTACCCTCTCCAGTTCTTGCTCATTCCCTCTCCCTTCTTTCGTCAAAAATTAAAATAATGGACCCTGCCTCCGGCCTCACATCGGCCCCTCAATTTTTTTTTTTTTAAGACTTTTTTTAGACTTCTGCTGATGCAAATCGTGCAACGGAATTTTTCAATCAACCTCCTTTTTTCTGGTGTCATACAACAAAATGTGCATTAAAAATTCGCGAGTTTTGAAAAAATGGTTCTTTTCTGGCTTGAAAAAGGGTTTTGAAAAACTATTATTTTTCTGACTTCAAGAAATTAATTAATTCATTTTTGAATCGAAGGGGTGATTTTTGAAAAACCAGTATTTTTTTCTGATTTGGAACAGGGTAATTTAAAAAAATCAATATTTATTCTAATTGGAATAGGAATTTATAAAAAAATGCATTTTTTCTATATTTCTTCCAAGTAAAAAAATAAATAGTTAAAAAACTCTGTCGTCCAATCAGAACAAATGCTTAATTTTTTAAATTCCACTGTTCAAATAAGAAAAAAATCTGTTTTATAAACTTCCCTTTTCCAATAGGATATATTCCCTTTCAGAAAAAATCATTTTTCACCAAAAAAATGCTATTCAAATCTGAAAACAATTTGTTGTTCTAAATTTCTTGTTCCAAGTTGGAAAAGATATTGTTTTTTAAACTCTTTGATAAAGGACAGAAAAAATGATACCAGTCAGTTTTTCAAAAATACTTCCTATTCTAATTAGAATAAATATTTATTTTTTTATATTACCGTGTTCCAAATAGAAAGATATTAATTTTCAAATACTCCCTTTTCCAAATCAGAAAAAATCATGGTTTTTGAAAAACTATTATTTTTCTGACTTTTTCTCTTTTCTTTTGATCAGGGGAATTCCAAAAAATTCATTCATTCATTTCTGAATCGAAGGAATGATTTTTAAAAAACCAGTATTTTTTCTGAATTGGAAAAGGGAGTATTTAACGATTAATATCTTTCCAATTGGAACAGGGTAATTTTAAAAAATTAATATTTATTCTAATTGGAATAGGAATTTAGAAAAAATGCATTTTTTCTAAATTTTACTTCTAAGTAAAAAAATACTAGTTATTAAAAACTCTGCTTTTCAAGGCACCATAAAATTCAGTTAAAAAACTCTGTCGTCCAATCAGAATAAATGTTTAATTTTTTAAATTCCATTTTTCAAATAAGAAAAAAAGCTGTTTAAAAACTTCCCTTTTCCAATAGGATATAAAATGCATTTTTCAAAACTCCCTTTTCCCATTCAGAAAAAAAAATTTCACCAAAAAAATGCTATTCAAATCTGAAAACAATTTGTTTTTAAAAATTTCTTCTTCCAAAGTTGGAAAAAATATTGTTTTTCAAACTCTTTGATTAAGGGCAGAAAAAATACGAATAATCAGTTTTTCAAAAATACTTCCTATTCCAATTAGAATATATATTGATTTTTTAAAATTACCCTGTTCCAACTGGAAAGATACTAATCGTTAAATACTCCCTTTTCCAAATCAGAAAAAATACTGGTTTTTGAAAAACTATTATTTTTCTGACTTTTTCTCTTTTCTTTTGATCAGAGGAATTCCAAAAAATAATTAATTTATTTCTGAATCGAATTCCACTTTTAAAGTAAGAAAAAAATCTGTTTTAAAAACTTCCCTTTTCCAATAGGATATAAAATGAATTTTTCAAAACTCCCTTTTCCCATTCAGAAAAAATAATTTTTTACCAAAAAAATGCTATTCAAATCTGAAAACAATTTGTTTTTTAAAATTTCTTGTTCCAAGTTGGAAAAGATATTGTTTTTTAAACTCTTTGATTAAGGACAGAAAAAATAATACCAGTCACTTTTTCAAAAATACTTCCTATTCTAATTAGAATAAATATTGATTTTTTTAAATTACCCTGTTCCAACTGGAAAGATATTAATCGTTAAATACTCCCTTTTCCAAATCAGAAAAAATACTGGTTTTTGAAAAACTATTATTTTCATGACTTTTTCTCTTTTCTTTTAATCAGGGGAATTCCAAAAAATTAATTAATTAATTTCTGAATCGAAGGGGTGATTTTTAAGAAACCAGTTTTTTTCTGATTTGGAAAAGGGAGTATTTAACTATTAATATCTTTCTAGTTAGAACAGGGTAACTTAGAAAAATAAATATTTATTCCAATTGGAATAGGAAGTATTTTTGAAAAACTGACTAGTAGTATTTTTTCTGTCCTTAATCAAAGAGTTTGAAAAACAATATCTTTACCAACTTGGAACAAGAAATTTAAAAAAACTAATTGTTTTCAGAGTTAAGCAGGATTTTTTTTTAAATTATTTTTTCTGAAAGATAAAAGGGAGTTTTGAAAAATTAATTTTATATCCTATTGGAAAAGGAAAGTTTTTAAAACAGATTTTATTCTTATTTGAAAAGTGGAATTTAAAAAATTAAACATTTGTTTTGATTGGACGACAGAGTTTTTTAACTGAATTTTATTGTCCCTTGAAAAGAAGAGTTTTTAATAACAAGTATTTTTTTACTTGGAAGTAAAATTTAGAAAAAAATGCATTTTTTTTATTACAACAAAGAAAAATCATTCTTTTCTGCCGTGAAAGAGGGTGTTTTGAAAAAAAAATTATTTTTTCTTGAATCAGGGGGGCATATTAGGCTGGATTTTTAACTAATGATCTTCGAAACTTTAAATTATAAAATTAACTACTTTTTTTAAACTAATTACAGAAAAAAGTTATTTAAAAAAATCGCTCTTTCAAGACAAAAAACAATTATTTTCCGAAAACTCAACTTTTAAATTAAAAATAAATATTCTTTTGTCAAATCTCCCTTCATCGCGCTAAGAAACAAATTAATTTTTGCGAAATTCCATCCTTATCGTCAATCAGAGAAAATGCTCCAACGATAAATTGCACCAACTGATAACCAATGATCCTAAGTTCTATTCCTGGTGGATTTAATTTTTTTATTTTATTTCCTTTTAAATAATATCGAGATTTTTAAATTAAAAATTATTATTGGGCGCCTATGCGTGGACTAATAAAAATATATGAACGCAATCCAACCGCGGGAAAGATTTGCGGCATGTCAAGACAAATAATAAAAACCTTAGAGGCGAGTCTGCTTCTCGTCGTGTCAGAAACACGTGGCCCGAAAACACTGAGCCTACTGTTTTGCACTTACACTTTGATTTGACCAAAGCCGACATTTTATCCACTTCTAAAAATAGAAATTTTAATAATTAAAAATTATAAAATAATTGTCCTAATCAAATTTTATTCAGAGTATAATTCGTTAAAGAACATGTCCAATATCTGAAACATAATATAAAAAATATCTGTTTTAATTTTACAAACAGCGAGAAATCAAGTGTCAAGAGTCTTCATTAAATAATTAAATACGTTAATCGAATTTGAGGTATCAGATTATTCAGGATAGCTAAATCCAACGTGTCAGTTACCTGAATTAATAATTCAAGTATCTTTATTTATAATAGCATTGCAAGTTTAATGACTAGTTTTTTTTTTAATTTTATATTAAACAAGTCTATATATCACTCGGGAAATATATTTAAAAATAAAAGTATGGAATGAAAGATATTTTCGTGACAAAGTTCCAGGACATATTTATTTAAATTTTTCAATTTTTGACAGCTACCCATTTAAAGTATACTTTTAGATTGTTAACGATTTAAAAAAAAAATAGGTAAATTTTCAACAAAAGAAGTTATATTTTATCCAGATTTATATTTTCTATCAAAATAGTTTTAAAAATTTAACAAAATACAAGTAAAAATACATTTTCAACAAAAGAGTTAAATTGAAGAAAAAATGCTATTTTTCAACCAAATTTAGATTTTCTACCAAAATAGCTAAATTTTTAACAAAATACATAAATTTTCAACCAAATTGGATAATTTGCATACAAAAATATTATTTTTACACAAGATAATTGAATTTTCAAAAGAAAAACATCTTCACTGAATTCTTGCATTTTTAGTTAAGAAGTTCAAGTTTCTACGAAACAGTTGTATTTGAAAATCGAAAATAAAATTTTTCAACAAAAAGATCCTGCCTTTCAAGCAAATAAAATAGTTGAAATTTCAATTAGATTTTTTTTACAAAAGGAGGTAAATTTTTAATGGAAAACTCGAATTTTGAAACAAGGAAGAAAAAGTTTTCACTGAATTTTCAAGTCAAGGAGATGAATTTTCTACAAAAAATTGCATTTTCAAAACATATTATGAATTATGGACAAAAAAGTTAGTCGAATTAAAAAAAAATCACGAAAATAGTTGAATTTGCAACTAGATTTTTTTTTATAGATTTATGTAATACTTTATAACTCTGACATTTTTTTTATTTATTTTTTGTTTGAAAGTAGAAAAACTAACCTTTTGAACAGTGGATTGTTCTACTTTAACAACAATTTAATGGCATTTTTTTATATTAAATAATAATAATAAACTGTTTTTAGTTAGGAATTTTGTTATTTGGTTGCAAAATCAACTATTTTATTTTACTATTTTATTTTATTTTATATTACTAGGTTAAAGGTTGAACCATTTGTTTAAAAAAAATTATATTTTTTGTTGAAGATTTGTTATTTTACTTAAAATTACTTAAATTACTTGAATTTACTTAAATTACTTAAAATTGAAGTTTCATAATTTATGTTGAAAATTGATCTCATTGGTTAACAGTTTAATTACTTTGTTTAAACTCTTTTTTTATATTAACGTTATAAATTGAAAATCTTATCCATTTTTAGGTGAAAATTGATTTTTTCACATTTAAAATTCAACTACTTGTGTAAAAGTTAAACCACTGTAAAAAAAATTTGAAAATTAATTTAATAAATTAATTAATAAATTAAGTTCTTTGGTAGAAAGTT
>JAAAKG020215290.1:0-22156 GCA_010014905.2 Druon quercuslanigerum
ATGTATAGCAAAAAACCAAAAAAATATCAACCACAGTGTGTTGTAAGTTTGATTAGTTCTAATGCTTTTTTCATACATATATATCTTCCACTGCATACGTTCACGTGGAAGAGCAGTTATGGGGAAATTATAATGAGAGGGAAATTTTGAAGTGTTCTGTAATTAGTTTGGAGTTCTAAATCATTTTTACATCGGTCAAGGTGGTTTCCCAACTTTTAAAAAGTTTTTGGAGACGAGGGGAGGGTATGCATGACTTAGGGGTAGTTTATCGGGAATGTATTATATATTATCAAAGAGCAAAAAATTAAGCAAAAAGATATCAACTAATAGTGTCTTCTAAGTTTGATTATTTCTAATGCTTTTTTCATACATATATATCTTTCGCTGCATATTTTCAAGTGGAAGGGTAGTTTTTCAGAAAAATTATTAAAAGGGGGTAATTTTCAAGTGTCATGTAATTAGTTTAGAGTTCTAAATCATTTTTACATTGTTCAAGGTGGTTTCCCAACTTTTAAAACGATTTTGATGACGGGGGGAAGGTATGTATGACTTAGGGGTAGTTTTTGGGTAACGTATTACATATTATCGGAGAGTAAAAATAGAGCAAAAAACTTTCAACTGACAGTGTTTTCTAAGTTACTTTATTTTTAATGCTTTTTTATACATATATATGATCCGCTAAATCATTTTTACATTGTTCATGGTGGTCTTCCAAATTTTAAAAAGCTTTTGATCAAGGGAGGTAGTTGGGCAAGACTTAGGGGTAGTTTTTTGGGAAACGTACTATATATCATTATAGAGCAAAAAAAAACAAAAAAATCTGATCTTATCGTTTATCTCATTTAAATAATTTTTAGTGAGTTTCCGCAGGTAGGGGCGCTGAGTGGACGTCCTGCTAGTGCAGCCACCTTTTTCTTTAAAGTTTAAAGAGCACAAAAATATTTTTTAGCATAAAATTAGCCAAAAAAGCAAAAAAATATGGCGTATTCCATTTTTAAATTTGCCTTGGTGGCGGCGCTGAGTGGACGGACCTTCAGTAAAGGTGGGTGCGTTTTTGCATCGAAACAAAAGTTCAGAAGTAGATAAAAGAAAAGTTGTTTTAAGCTTTAAAAAATGTTATATAAAATATGAATGGCTAAAGAAAAGCATCTTAATATTTATGGACAAACACCTGGAACCTTTAATTTTTTATTCCATATTTAAAAAAATAATAAATATTGTAACACAAAACTAGGCATTGTTTGATGAATTGTAGGTGGAAATTCATTAGGGATATAACATAGTTTTTTTTCCTATTTTTATGTGGAATTTTGATTCCATGTCTTATTGAAATCAGGTTTGGATATAGTTGCCGAACTTGACCTGATGTTGCAGTATACGACAAAATATATTAAATTGGGCAAATTTTGTCGAAATATATTTTATATAAGAAACAAGCAGGTCTCTCAACTAAAATTTCAGTCAAATTTTAATGATATCCTGTAAAAAGTTATACTGACATATTCTATTGATTACCCGAGTTCGAAATTTAGGCCCTACTTTGAAACCGTAACTTCTACCTTAGTAGAAGCTGCAAGCAGTAAAGTAGGTTCTAAATAAGCAGAAATTTCAATGTAATTTATACCGTACTTTAGCGTCAAAGTAGGGTCTGTATTTAGGACAAATTAGACCCCTTTTAAAGCTGAAACTACTACATGTAGGATTTGTGGTATCAAAGCAGGTTCTCTATAATCTCACACCAATATGGATAATTAAAAATAAGGTTTGTTATTTATCAGAACAAAAAAATATCTGTGCAAGTACTAAGAAACGAACCCGAGATCACACGCACGCACTGAGTATTTACCAAACGCCTAACGTCCCAACCGATTCAGCTAACGGAACGCGTTAGGATGTCTTCGATAACGCACATTAGCGCTTGTCCAATACTTCAAGGTTCAAAATCTTCTTAAATCCGAAACAATTGTTTGAATAATTATTTTTATTAAACTTTCTGTGTCGTTAAATATTTGAAACCATGTTTGAAGAGTTCAATATTAAAACGGAGAAAAATGTATGTTTAAACGTAACATCTAGATGTTCAGGATTAACATATTTTATGTTTAACTATAGGCTGTTCTACAATCTTACCCTTTCAACATCTACATTTAAGCATCCATTTTTCTCTGTGAAATTTGTCCTGTTTTTTATAAGTATTTTGCACTTTAAAATAACTTAAAGCTACACAATTAAATTTTATTCTGTGTTATTTATTACTTAAACTAATACAATGTCAAACTTGCCGATTTCAATAACAATATCTTTTTATCCCTTTATTAAGCAAAGATTTTTAAAAAGTCGTTCAGCATTATAATGAATCCAATTACACTAAAAAATACAAATATTTAGTTCAGTATTCAACCTAATATTCATCAGATAATAAGTTTATATTAAGAATAACAGTATTAGTTTTATAACCAATTTTCTCGTCCTCCCAAAATTCCAGATAAGAAATCAATTACTTTTCATTCATTTGGCTGTTCTTATTCTCCAACAAATATGATTAAAAAAATTAAAGCAGTCAACATTTTCTCACAAAAAGAAATGATTTTTACTCCTAAATCAAGTGGCAGACACGTAGATAGTAATATTTCTCTAAGAAAATGTTTCAGAAAATCTCAATTGTTATTGTTTAGTAACAAAAATGACCAAACCATTGAAAAAGTGGTGCTGTTCCTTGGAAAAAAATTACCTTCACCGTAAAATCATGTTGCAAATAAATTAACCATAACACACTAATTAAAAATAATCACAGTCATAATTATTTAATATATATTTCAATATATTTTAAAATTTTTTTATTTCATTCATAATATTTACTGCTAGCGATAGAAAATATTTTATTCTTATAATTTGTTATGATTCTCAATCACCTACATGACTTTTGAATACACAAATTTTCTTTAATTAGTGATAAAAATGTTTATAATGACTTATTAATCGAAAATTTGTAGTAATCTTCCATGATGAATATCATTCTCATACAATTTATTTATATATAAATAATTTTTGACAAATAGGTTAACTCTTGAGATGACCACTGAGTTCAATTAACCTAATTAACAAATAATTTTTACTTTACTTTCATTAAGTTAAACAGCGTCAAAGTATGGTCTTGAGTTATAAAAATGTAGGCTCTAAAGAAAAGATTCAAAGTAGCTTCAGAGAGGTGTTACAGCGTCAAAGTAGGTTTTCGAATGTGAAGAATTCAGCCTCTAAAGATTCAAAATAGGGCCTATAGATTGAAATGGAGTCAAAGTAGACTCTAATGTTTCATTCTCTAGGGGTTAAAAGTTTAAAGCAGGGGATATTAGTTTGAATAGCGTCAAAGCAGGTTCTAATAAGGAGCTACAACTTCAAAGTAGGGTTTACATAAAATATCGTTTCAGTTACTTTTCGTTGAAATAATAACTATATCTTTATAGTCTTTACATACATTTAACTATTTTGGCTACAATAAATTATAGCAATGGGCAATTCAAAATTCGAAGATCCATTTAAATTAAAATTTTAAATCTGTTTTAAATACAATCTTTTATATATATTCATATTAACAAAAAACTCTTCGATGTGTATGAATGTCTATTTAAACTTTGAAATTTAATTCCATTTTATGTTTTTAGCGTGAAAATTTGATCTTTATGGAAGGTACGGTTTTTTTACAGATATTATATATGCTTGCTATTTGTGTTCACCGGCGGATATCACGCTCAGAGGACACATGCAGTACGCGTATGTGTACCTATATAGAAATAATCGAGCGGCTAAATGGAATTTATTGCAATCATGACAGCTTGCTGCATTCAAACTGTACGCACGCCGGTATACACCTACATCGTATATTCACTCTTTGTGATGATATACATGATTTCCGTTATAACTGGTGGCGAACCATAAAACTGAATTAATCGTTTCGAAACATTCCCTTCTCTGGGACCTCCAACATGAACTCACCTGCAAGAATCAGATTGCAATTTTTTTTTCAATTTCGTGTATTTCATATCAAACGAGAATTTATATTCTTAGTACATTATGTATCAAATGCAACAGATACATACTATATATGTAAGATTCAACGTAAATAAAAAGACGGAGGAATAAGTTAGGGCCTAAAACTGTGTGCAACTTGAGCCGCTAGTCCTAGGCGAACATGGGGCAAAATGAAGACAGAAGCAAAATGGGACAATGATTATATCTGATTTTTGGTAAAACGCATGGATCGTTTTTGTGCCAGTTATAATTTTGACTGATTTTTAACCTCACGCAAGTAATACAAATGTTTATTTAATGAAAATCTCTTCAGCATACCATTCCGTTTGAGTATTTCCACGATTTTCGGGAGTCACATTGGAAAAAGTACTTTGAGGACAGAATGGGAAGGGGCAAAACGGGACACCGAGTGAGATGGAGTACAGCGCACATTGCTGTCGATTTCTGCCGAATACAGAAATCGAAGGTTGCGATTGTTTTTACTGTCACGATTTTTTCATCGAACAGTGGGTTCGATGTAGTTCAAGTGGCAATTGGGCTCATCAGTCTTGCACAGGTTTTGACAGTAAGGACGGAGATAAAATTCATGTCTGCGTATTTTGTAAGGTCTGATTTTGTATTTTTATACAAAAAACGGACAATAAAACTTGTTACATAAGCTCTTGTAACTGTGTTACTTATTTTTTAGTCCGTTTTATTGAATCTCGTTCAAAATACATTATATTTTTTATCTAACAAAGCGTCCCGTTTTGTCCAGTGTAAGGGAAAAACGGGACAGTGTTTTTTTTTAAATCAATAGAAAAAGTATAACATGGCATTTCTTCAATGCGATTTTTTTCAGTTTATTTTTAGTTGCATGAGGCAGCTATCGTATTGAATGTGTAAAAAAGTCTTAGAGTATGCGAAAAAAAATCCTAAAGCAAAATCGTCCCGTTTTGGCACCTGGTCCCCTCAGAGTGATTTTTCTTGATTTCGATTTATTTGTTCGCTTTGAATTAGAATGAACTATTTGAAGGGTAAAATAAATTTATTAAAAATCAATTATATTTGGAGGTTACTCATGGAAAATTTGTATTTTTTACAGAAAAATCAGTTTCTGTCGAAAACGGCAGGTCATACAACGCAATATGATACGCAGAATATGAAAAATGCAGCTCATTGAAATCAGTACATTTTGTAGATGATTTTTTGTACAATTATAGATTTTGAAAAAATAATTCATAAAAACATGTAAGATTACCATTTTTCAAAAATTGTTTTATAAGAATCGAGATTATAAAAAATAATTGTAATGTATATTAAAGACCTCTCAGTGTATGAAATAGATGATCATCTATCCTTTATAACCATTTACTTCGCATATATCTCCTTAGTTATGCATATTTAAACAAATATATATAAATAAAAAATACTTATTTTAATTAACCACATCTTTTACATTATGTATAATTTGGCGTCGCTATCTGCGTTTTCGAGAAAAATTGTTTTTTCTGTGCGAACAGAAAAATTCGCGGTATGAAACCTCTAAATATTATACGATTCATCTCTCGTTCCAAGTGTATAATTTGTAACTGGAAAGAAACAAAGAACTCAAAAATGAAAGTTGAGATTCGGGCTCTTCTTCTTATCTCTTCTTATTTCGAAATTTCTTTCTAATGTTCAAGTGTACAGTGAAATGTGAAATAATAAATAAATAATAAAATAAATAAAGAAATGTGAAACCTTTATTGTGAAATAATGGGCAAAAATTGGAATTTCAAAACTTTAAAACATTATAAAAATCGTAAAGTTTGATTTAAGAAATTAAAATAAGAGAGAGTGGGGCACAGTGGGAGACTGGGCAGAGTGCGGCGGTGCCATTTAAAATATGATAATATGATTTCAAATTTTTGACATTTCAGTCGTCTGAAATACTTTACCAAAGAACACTGCGTTTTCTTTATATCAGATATTTCTGATTTTCGATCCTTAAAAGTAAATTTTTGAGCCGACATATTATTTGTTCTGAGGTTTCCTCAAAAACTAGTTAGCTAACTATAGTTAATATGACAAATTATGTAATACATTAGGAACACATTTCAGGAGAATCCAGAAATTTTTATTTCAAATAATTGTAAAGTAGGGGATGTTATCTAGACGAATGCCAGTGGGACACATTGGTACAGAATTTTTGGGACACAGTGGGACAAGTCGTGTGAAGATTTTCACTTATTTTAAACAGAAAAAAACATTGCAAAAATCGTTTCCGCATAAATTTTAAGTTTTAGTGTTTTATTATTTTTTTCATGCAATTTTCGCCGATCAACTCATTTCAAGTTTGATTTTGTTCGCGCTATATATAAAAGCTTTAAGTTCTTATTTACTTCTTATTTACTTTGAAATTAATTGTAATAATCCAGCAAAATGTGCAGTCCTAAGTTTTTTATATTTTATGCTCTACATTGAACACAAGTTCCAAAATTGTACTTTTGACTGAGCCGCGATTACTCCTTTTGCTATCGAATTAGAAATTTCATTATACTATATAAAAAGGGGTTGAAAATACAAAATTCTTGAAAGAGTTCATTCCATAATTCTATTATAAAAACCGTTACACTTTACAATCGAAAGAATTTTTATCGGACTTTGAAAAGAACACGTGGTTGGGGTTAAGGTCTCTCGTTAGAAGAAAAAAGGAACGAAAGTTTCACACGGTAAAGCTAAGTCAAAAAAGGTAAAAAATGTAAGAAAAGATATGCAATCCACTAAGTTTCCTGAAATTCGATTTTCAGCACCCAATTTCGATAGTGACCGTTATGGGGGTTTTTACAATTCTCTGTCGTTAAAGAGGGTATTGGGGAAATAAAAATATCCAAACCCTTTGCCTCGAAGTGGCAGTGAAATCGGCTTATAAATTGTCCCCTGCAATAAAACTGGGTTCATGTGAAAAAATGTAGTACCTTTCTGCGTACTTCAACACTCTTTTTTACGCTGCTAGAGGGGTTTAAAACTTCTAAAATAATATATCTTTGACTGATATTTATTCCAGTCGTTTATTTTATTTGACTCCTCGTGTAGGGAGATTTTTAATTACTTAAATTTTCAAATGTAATTATTTGAAATATTTCGATATAGTTCGAACCCAGGAGTTCTAAATACAATTTTTTTTAATTTCCACGTGTGTGTAACGGTTTCATATTCACCATATCTCGAAAAGTAAAGTAAATTTGGATAAATTGTAACTCCAAATAATATTCAGATCTGATAGGACTTTGAGCTAGATTAGCCATTTGAAAGTATAGTAATATGCGTATTTGTTCGCGTCTTTCAGACTGATCGATCGGCCTATTGTTGAAACTGTTATGACCTACCACGACTGATTTATAGAGCTTCAAAAAAATGGATTATTCTATTTATATTAAAAAAACTTTTTTGATATTCAAAATACGAAATACGACAATATTGTAAGCAATCTATTTGTTCGTGACCTTAAGAGGCACCAACTGAACTATTGCTGAAGCTTCTATAACCTACAAGTTCCAATTGATAATATTTCAACAAAATTTATTATACTGTTTATATCAGAAAAACTTTGTTAATATTAGGAATACGTCTGCTTAGATTGCCCAAATCAGGAACCTTTCATAAGCAACTAGAACCTACTAATATCGTGTTTAAATTCTTGAACAAACTTACATTCTTTTTTTATATAAGATTATTCTTTTAATATTGGTAATATAACAGTACTGCATTCGATGTAATTTTTCGCATCTTCGAGACTTTTTGATTGATTTATTGACGAAATTTCGATGGCATTCTTAATTATTCAAAAGTTACATTGTTTCTATGAGGTTTATTTGGAACATAGCACTACCGTAAGTTAATTTTTTTAATGTAACACATCACAGCGATTGACTGTTTGTTGGGCCCTCTGATTCTATGAAAATAATATATTCGCTAAAACAGAAAAATAAACTTTCAAAATATCGACAATATTCATTTTTTTCTTTTTTAAAGAAAAACGTCCCTATGCAGAAGAAAGTTCATTTGATACTTATGCACAAGCAAAATTCTCGTAAAATGAGCAAAAATCAATGAACCTATAAAGAATACATCCATAGTACTTCGAATCGGTATTGTTACTCTTAGTTTGAAGTTCTATTCCATATAATCCAAAGCCGGAATATATTTTTTAATTAACAAGTACCAAATTCTTTTGATTCAATTTTGTCTTCATTCAAAAAATACAGTCAAACCTAGATTTAAAGTTAATTTTGGGGCCTCGCGTGCAGAAGTGTTGGCATGGCCCAAGCAGGGCGCAGGCTTGGCAAAACTAGACCCTGGCCTGGTGGTCTAGCCTAATTCGAGCTCGAATGAAACGCTAAATCTGGCCAGGGACAGATTTGATCGCCCAGCTTGGCCCAGGCATAGCACAGGCCTGGCCCTATTTTATAATCGATTTCTTGCCATTCTTTATTTTCTTAATTAAAAGTAGAAATTACGCAAAAATATTTTTGTTTTTAATTGAACTTGACAACTGGACCTACAAATGTTTGAAATTGAAAAAATTGTCTCTAATCTGATTCGAATTTCAGAATTGTGGTATTTCATTCATTACCTCGACGGTTTCTGATTTTTCTTCATCGTCTGCATCATCAAAATCTATATACAATAGTTTCTTAATTTACGTCCGTCATATTTGCTATAAAATTTAAAGTTTTTAACACGTGCAATCTTGATGTGAAAATATTATTTATAATTAATAGAAGTTCTTATTTGCAATTTTACCGCGTAAGTATAGGATACTGCCGATTGCTTGATGCCTCTGGACTTTTAGAGTGCTTTTTATTTTAGGAATTTTATCAATTTAATTTCAATGATTGCCACTTTGTAAAGTTTGACACTCGAAAATTGAAAGTGATAAGTAAAAAAGAGAATAGTACTATGCCATCTGCCGTCAATTTGAGGAACTTTTACACTAGCCGGGCCCAAGCTCGACCTATTGAAAAACTCAAGCTACGCCCAGGCTAGGGGCTCCCAGCCTGGCCCTAGTATGGAACCGGGTAGAAAATAGGCGATTTCTACACGGGCTACCGTGACATTAAATCCAGAGTCACGGAACTGTTTTGTCTCTCTCTCTCTCTCTCTCTCTCTCTCTCTCTCTCGTTTCACTCTCTGTTTTGTAACGCCTGAGTGAGCACCTCCACCCGCAACTCCAGTCAACAATCCACGCCACGTGGCTTCAGTTCTCGGAAAAACTAAAAACACTAAATCCAGATTCAATTGTAGATCGAGAAGAGTGGCCATCAGTAGGTCGGATGAATTTGAACGTTGTAATCATACGCAAATTTGATAATCTGCGAAGCCTTAGATACTTCAATATAAAGATTATGCACCTAAAAACGTGATGAAAGTGTGAAAAGTAGGATTTTGTACAGTTGATTATATTAATTTAACGTTTTATCTCTTTCAATGCATTGCTGTGATTTCTATCATCATGAGGTTAGATTGATTCCTAAGTCACTTGGAATTAGTGCATCGCGCCTTTTAAAATATTATGTAACAGTTACAGAACCACAGTTTCTTTTATATCTTACTAAGAATGTTATTTTTCATGTAATTTTCAGAAAAAACGTGCACAATAATCGATTTGTGTAATAATTATATAAAAAATGAATGTAATACCACAGCTTACTTTTCCTGAGTGATGAAAAACTAAACTGGATAACTATTTCGATCAATTTTCCACGTGTTTACAGAATTTTTCCCAAAATAACTACAGGAAAATGCTATGGCGATTTTAGCAAATTTTTAAGTGTTTAAGGAATTATCCCGAACATAATACCGAGAAAATTTCTTAACGATTTCGGTAAATGTTTTAGTTATTTTGGGAATTTTGCACAAAATAGCATTGACTTACAAAAATAGAAGCATTGTTTAAAAAACGTGAATTGTTGAAGCACAAAACTTAAAATCTGCCATTTATTCAAAAGCTTGATGCAATAATAATCATAATTTAATATACTATTATTTTATTTTATTTTCACGGGGTAAACGAAAATTCCCAAAGCATTTCAGTTTTCAACAAGTACTGTTAGTAGTAAGTGCAGATTTCGAGAATAGTATCGCGCGATAGTATGTAATACAGATCATCATATCTTTACCATATTTTCAACTGATTGGCTCATATTTCTCAAATATTAACAAATACTCACTATCTGCAGCTTTACAAAGACCTAGTGATTGCCAGTCTCCCCTATCTTAATTCGCACCGTGCATTTTCAAAATGCAACTTCCATTTTCAAAGTTACTTATAAATGATTATATTAAATTTTTTAATTGAAATACTGTCAAACATTCAGGAAAAGAAGCTGTAACATCTGCAATATTGCGAAATTGGATACAAATGGAATAGAGGAAATAAGCAGAAAATTAAAATATACACAACTTCTTAAAAAATTTGTTTACAAAGCGGAAAAATGCGTATCGCCTAATTTCCTCTAAAACAACATATTTCATCCATGAGAGATTCTTCGGCTCTTAGTGTAGAAACCTGTCTTATTTAAAATAGATTCGGCCAATAGAACCAAGTTTCACCCATCAACTAAAAAGAAAATTTCTTCACATTTTTTGACAGCAGAGTACAATCTTGAATCGTGATCTCAAGATTCTAAAGGCTAGAAACAAGACAAGAACACTTAAATTCTCCGAAAACACAGTTAAACGACAAATTCGTTCAAAAATAATGGACGCGCCATTTTCTCCGGTCCGTAAACACTTATTGCTTATTACTCTTGAAAAAAGCGAAATAGTTTGCATGACGCTCAAGCTAGCGAAAGGGCCTTTTCTCTTCTCCAAGCTAGATGAGAACTTCTTCTATCGAGTGTGCAAAAAAAAAAAAATATATATATATACGAAGATCGTAAATTATGAAGAGGGCATTGAAAGCAGTCCAGGCGTGATATTCGAGGTCGTGAAGTTTTGCGTTATATGTTTCCCTTAAGATTTGCTTTGTGTAGAAGAGCGTGGAATATTTTGCGTGGCGAATTACTTCTTCCAGTGTTCGGCCAGCGTGTGCCTTTAACAGTCAAACCGTACCTGATCAGGTATATACACAATGAGTTTGATCCACATTTTGACGGCGCGGAACAACTGATGTAAATGCAAGGTCCATACGAATGAATAAAAATCCTTAAAAAACTATTTAAGATTTTTAGCAGCTATTTGAGTCAGAAGCTCTTGCAATTCGAACAATTGAGGTGCCGGATTCTATAAGGGGTTTAGCGCGTGACCTTTCCGAAATGTGACTCACAGATGATCGATTTTTGAAATTCAAAAAAGTGAGTTAAGAAAAATACCATCATATTCGTCTTAAAAATTGTCAACTTTTTTTACATTTACCACTTTGTTGTACAATCTCAAGTTTCAGAGAAAAAAATTCACACATTTCCGAAAGGTCACGCGCTAAACCCCTTATAGAATCCGGCCCCTCAATTATTGCAGCAAAAGTAGGATAGTGTTAAGGGTTATCGGTTCAGCAATTTAATAGTCACATGCATGACAATTTCATCAGACAAATGAATGAAAAAGTCCAAAACTTCTCCAATAATAATATTGATCTGAAATAGGCCGGATAATCGCTCTTTTCCTGCTGTGGAGTGACAGTAAAATAGTACTTTATTGTACCGCGATGAGCAAGGAAGAAGAAGTGAGTGAAAAAAAGATTGAGAAGATTTCATTTTACTTCCACTCCTTGGGCAGATAAATTCGCACTTTTGCGAAATTATTTATATAATTATTATAATAATTTATATCCACTAAGAAGAATTTTCAAAAATGCAATTTAATTTTTGAATAAGAAAGATGGATGCTTAACAACAACAAAATTATTAAAGCCCAAACATTTGCGTTTACAAACAAATATTTGACCTTTTAAGCAAAGAAGATGAATTTTAAACAAAAGAGTTTTATTATAACCAAGAAGTTTCATTTTTACCCTAAAAAGATGAATTTGAAACCAAATGGTCGCATTTTTAAACAAAAATGATTAAACTTTAACTAAAAATATGTAGTTCCATTTTCAATCAAGTAGTTGAACTTTTCAGGAGTTAAATTTTATTTACCAAATAATTAAATTTCCAGCTAAGAAGATTAATTTTCTGCTAAAACAAATCAATTCTGAACAAAACAAGTACATTTTTGACCAAATAGTTCAATTTTCAAAAAAGAAGATTGATTTTCTACCAAAAAATTCGAAGTCGTATTTTCTACCAGAAAATATGAGTTTTTGCAAAATATTTATTTTCAATGAAATAGTTAAATTTACAAATAAAAAAATTAATTTAACCAAAAAAGCGCATTCTTATCAAAATAGTTTAATTTTTAACTATATCCAGATGATATAACTAAAATTACGCCTAACCCAAAAGGAAAATGGCGAATCTTTAACAAACAAACAAAAATGAATTGTTAAGACAGCAATTCAACTTTTAACTAAAAAATTGTTTTTGAAAATCAGTTTTTTAAATTATTATTATTGTTAGGATGCGGCCACAAGAGCCTCTCATGCCTAATTGATTTGCTATCAAAAAAGACTTGTTAAGGTATGCTCAAGAAACAGTTTTCACACAATAAATTTTGATTCTGACCACCCCACCCTCCTCGTATTGTGCCCGAATTCTCAAGAAATAAAAAATAGCAGTTATATGTCAAATTCAAGCTTACCATGGTATTGTTTAGATTTTTTAAAATAATTATTATTTTTACTCGACAGAAGTTACAAGCGTCCAACTATTGCTTAACTTATTTCCAATTGATTTAACAATGATTTTTTTATTTTATCCATTTTTTCCAGTAAATCATGAAAAATACTATTTTTTGAATTAATTACACAGTTAATGAATTTAAAGAAATAATATTTTTTGTTCAACATATTTTGCAATTTCTATTTGTAGAATTTTTTTCCATCGAATAGTAAAAAGTTTGCATTTTCTGGAGTAATGACACAATTAATGAAGATTAAGTGTGATATACTTTTTTATGATATTTGGCTTTTATTTAAACAATTTATTCCTCCTAAAAACAGCAAAAAGTTATTATTTTCTAAAATTAATGACGCAGTTAATTAATGTTGATAGCGATATTTTTTTTAAAGACAGTTTAAAATTATTTAAGTAATTAAAATCTCTTCCTCATTTTCATAGAAAAAATGAAGAAAATTCTAGTGCTTCTTTTTCCTAATCTCTTGCAGTCTTACACTATACCGCTTATTAATCAGTATTTCTTTCTCTCAACGAAATCGATTTGAAAAAACTGTTGGCCATAAGGTAACTGAAAAAAATTGTTTAAAAAATAAGGGAACATATTGTGAGATAAGAAAATACTTAATAATAAGAGATAATATAAATGGGAGCGTCCTTAGAGAAAAAAACGTGGAAAGAATGGTTGGAATGTGTAAATGAGACCCTAATTCAAAAAGATATTAAAAGAGATAGAAACACAAGCGTTGCTTTATTAATTCCAGAGAATAATAACTTTTCATGATTTACAAGGGGAAAATCTTTTAACCCATAGAAAATAGTTTAAATAATTACAAAATATGTTTTAAAAAAATATCATTGTCGAAAAAAATCCAAAAAAGTATCTTCAGCATGAATTATACATGAAACTCCTATTCTACATTTTTGGGGGAATTTTCTGAACACAATATAAGATTTTTAGGTTTGTCAAATTAAATGATATTGCATGCCCATTATTCCTTAAACCTTCCTCTTTTTTCATTTTTTTCGAAAACTAAGCTTTTTCCATTTAAAAAATGTGGAATTTCTTTTTCCCCAAAAACAAACAAATTGGAGGAGGATCAGTCACCATAAAAATGAAAGTCGAATTATTGCAGGTATAAATTTGAACCACCCTAATGAATATATTATAGAGATGTATGGTGTTTTGGTGATAAAGTTTGCGTGAATTCCTCTTCATACTAGAGGTCGCCAAATTCTGCTGCTATTCAGGGTACCATTAGTTGATTGTTGTATATGAGCAAAGGACTCGAGTACTTCGAGGGTCAGGTCATGAGGGTTACATATAATGCACTCAAACATGTGAATTGGTACTTCATTCGTCAAAATCCGCAGATTACTGATATTCTGTCTTCACGTCATCGATGCTCCTTTTTTTTTAAAAGCTTCTAGTATAGTTAATCTGTTCGGAAAAAACGCGTTTAGCGGAAAAAAATTTCCGATTAATTTTTTTTGCATAAATTGACTGGGGGGGGATAAGAACACCTTAACCATGAGTTACCGTCATTCCTCCCCTTGCGGCACATGGTCAAAACTCAAAAAGTTTTTGGATTTTGTTTTTATCGATAACGGTGGGTATCTGTGAAAATTCATGAAAACAAAAAATGTTTGGGACATGATTCCCCACAATTTATCTTATTGGGTAGGTGTTTTAGGACCGTTAGTTGCAAAAGTAGGTGGCGCTGAAGTCCCCAAAAAAGCGTTTTAACGCTATATGATGGCCAAAATATGTTTTTTGAACCACACTTCCAAAGTCAAAGTTTTTCATCTTTAAAAAGTCTACAAAATCCAAAAACTTTTTAAGTTTTGACCATGTTCCGCAATGGGAGGGATGACGGGAACTCAAGGTCAAGGTTTTTTCACCCACCCCCTCCCCCTCAAGCGATTTATGCAAAAAAAATGAATCGGAAAATTTTTTAAGGCCGGAAATAAACCAAGAATGAATTTTTGAGTCATTCCGTTTAAAAATTCTTTAAATATCGTACAACCTTCTGATAAAAAACATAGGCTTCTAAGTGTACTTGTAATTTAAAAGTTTTAAGATTTTGAGTTTAAGATATCAATATTTTCGAAGTAGTTAAATAATTACATGTTTGTATTTCAATTATTTTATTTTTTCAATTATTAATATTGATGTAATTTTGCAATGCTTTTTAATTTAATAAATTGCGTAATCACAAACGAAGTTTAAACAAATTATAGTATTGTTTCTTTTGATTTAAATGTTTTCGATTAAAAATTACTCTATTCTGAACAAAAATATTTAAAAACATGACTTTACAAATGTGTTCTTGACGTTATGATCCCTTTTCTATAAAGGAACATAAACACCATTTTCTATGGAATTTAGAACATCGAATCTTCGTATAATTTGTTAAGGCGTTAGTTCTTTTCATAACTTATTAATACTTCTGTATTAAAATGAAAAAACTATTTGGTTACAATTTTAATTATTTTCTTGAAAATGCAATTATTTTGTTAAAATGTCATATTTTTTGGTCAAAAATTCAACTAAAATGGTTGAAAGTTTATCAATGTCCTTTGTTAAGAATTTATTCTTTTTGGTTGAAGATTATATTGTTTGGTGAAAAATTGATAACTTAAAGTGATAATTGATCTTTTCTAGTTGAAAATTCAACTATTTGGTTAATAATTTGTGTATAGTGTTGAAAATCCGTCTTTTTTGGTAGAAAGCTTATCTTCCTGACAGAAAATTCATCCATTTCGGTTAAAGATGCAACTGTTTCTTTGAAAATTCAAACAGTTTTGTAGAAAATTCGTCTTTTTTGCTGGATAAATTGTTAAAAACTCATTTTTTAACAGATTCATCTGTTCTCATGAAAATTGAACTATTTTGGTGAAAATTCAGCTCTATTCTAAATTTTGTTTATTATTCAAGTTGAAAATTCAATTTTTCTTGTTGAATTTAAATTTTTTCAGTTTGAAAATTCAACCTTTTGTTTAAAAGTTCCACTACTGTATTGTAATGCTTCACATAGAATTCAATATATAGGATCAAGTTTAATTTAGTCAAAATAATTTTTCTTCCCAGGCATATGGGCAACTGAACTCACTAGAAACGCGAAAAAAATGCAGAATAAACGTCAAGAAAATTGGCAATAACGTGGTAGGTCGTTTATAATATCCACAAATTAATAACGTAGTTTATGAACGGCGCCTAATATATTGACTCTCAAAAATATTACAAATCCTTCTGTCATGGACAGTAGTTATTACTTTAAAAAAATATTATTTTTATTATCTTAGCTAGGAAAATTGAGCAGTGATAAAAAGCATTCAGCCTTGAAAATTTTGTTTATGATGAATATGGCATGAAATTCCCATGTGCCTCTTACTTAATATTCATTTCCTATTGTGATTATTGATTAATGTAGTCCACTTTGATATCTCAGAATTGATTCATCTTTCATAAGCTGCTGCGGTTCCCAAGGAGCGACGAAAAACACTTGAATTATATACATATATTTGAAAGTGATATACAAGATGAATAATAAAAGTTATATAATGAAGGGGTATTCATCAAGGGAGACTTACGTAAAGGTCGAATCGAGGGCATGACTGCTTGGACTTTGTCACAACGTATAATCGAAAGGGACAATTGTGCTCGGCTATGTGCCACAGTAGATTAATGTTATTTCAATGGCGCGGGTATCGCCGTGACTGACCCCGATTTGCATCAGAATCAAAATCGCGAGGGACCCGCACGGTGCCTTTGGGAACGCGCCAAACCGTAGCGAGAGCTAGGTAAACCTAATGTCTATACAGGGTGTTCGAAAAATTATTCATTCAACTTCTCAATAATAATAATAATAATAATTATTATTATTATTATTATTATTATTAACATTTCCTCACATATAATAATCAAACATCAATATGTTGCATTCATACTATCTCTCGTCGTGTTCTATTGTATTATATAAATGTTGAACCCTAGCACATTGTAGGAGACATTTATGTGCAATTCAAAAAAAAAAAAATGTCCTGAAAGAGTTGCTGATTAGCTCGGCAATAAATCCACGCTGAAAATACATTCGTTTCATATTGCTTGTGGCGAGAAATTGTGCAATTGTGTCGAGCTAGTGCTGTTCTCGCGTTAATAGATTACAAGGGTAAAATTGTGGCATTCAAGGATTTTTATAGTAGAACCAGGAATTTTAAATAAAAAATTATTTCTGTTCAATAAAGAAATAATAAATCGTAGATTGCAGACTTTTTAATGGTGTCTAGGAAGTCTGTCCGGAAAGTATCCGACCTTGTGGTGTACCACGAGCAAGAGTTAATTCTAGTTAATGGCGCTGGTATCCTCTCCAAAGTTCTCCCTTTGGAAGCAACAACCTTTTTTAATCTATCCTCCCACTTTCGAAAGCACATCTTAAAAAGTCACCTATCGCAATGGCTAACAGCTGCTTCGTCGCATTCTGTTTGATTTCCTCTATGCCTTGAATTCGTTTTCATGTAAGGGGATACCCGCAGTTGTGTGAGGCTGTGTGCCTCCAGAATTATCTGAATAAGCTGTCATGAAAGGGCAGGTGAGATGTTGAGGTGAAGGATCTAGTAGCCTTTTTCTACAAATCAAGCGTATTTATAGTACGTAAAACCTTCCTGTTTGAAGAAAAGAGTGAGCAATATCTTTATTTGGTCATTGCGGGGCTGCCAAAGTGAGGGTCACTTCACTGGGTACGACCACTTGCCAATCCCCTAAGCCACTCCTTAATTTAATTTTCCCTCTTAAACTTATCACCAAACAGTTATACACTTTCAGAATCATAACGATGATATCCGAACATGAATGACCAAATTTTTGGCAAAATTTAATGCACGCTCCGTGTTCGGTGCGTTTCGTCATCCTGAAATGCGACGCGTACACGGTGAACGTTCACGTAACTGCGTACGCTAGTCGACTAAAGATTGGCAGATTTATTCTCTCAGTAAGAGGCCTCACAGAGGTCCCCCTCAATGGTACACACTGGTTTTTGTCAATAGCATAATTAGGAACCAAGTTAGAGTACAAGGTCGGATACTTTTGGGACAAATATAGTATAATTTAAACAGAATGACATTTTTTATCAACAGATTCTTTTTATGCTCTACAAATTCTTGGTGTAGATTATGTTTTCCCATTGATAATACTAACATATTTTTTATTTTTGGTAAAATGACTTCTTGAATTTTTGAACACCCTGTAAATAATATACATGAGATATAAAGCATCCCGAAAGAGCACGATGGACGGCAATCGTCCGGTTTTGCTTTTCTGAGGCACGTCGGATTAAGATCGCCCAGCAGGATAGATTCCATGCTCGCATACATCAAAATTTACTCGTTTGGAAGTGTTCCTAAAACGGCCGAGAACAATGCCAAAGTTGAAAGGGATTACAATGTTTGTGAACCTTCAAAAAAATCAGGCTTAATTGAGTAATTTCAGATAACACATTTTGTTAGAAAAAATTGATTAATTATTCAATATCTAATCATTGGGAAATATAAAGAAACGAACCTCCACAACTTAAACGTAACTTTCAGTTATTTTAATCCTATCTAATAAAATTGATTAAAAAAAATTCTCGACAATCTCGCAATCATTGTCATTAAATACCTGATGATTGGTTGCATACCGAGGGAATATTACTTTAAGAATCTGCTCTCAGACGATTCTGCTCTTAACACATTGAACTAATGCTTTTAAAATTACAAAAGAATTTTATTCATAACCCCTTGACCAGTTTAAATGAGTTTATCTATTAATAATGATTAAGAAGTTTCTGCGCCAAAAACGTATTGAATCAAAATTTTCAAATAAGTAATTTTATTTGATGACGAAACCTATTTCTGAATATTTATACACCTTATTTAAAAAAAGAACATTTTAATTTTAAATGTTTTTTAATATTGTGTTAATTGTGTTTTTAAAACTTTAAATGGTTTTTTATTTTTAATATTTACTTTTCATACAATATTTAAAAATATTTCGGAACATTTAAAAAGATTAAAAAAATTATCGAGAAAGACTCTGGGAGATTTTAAGGAAATTTTTTTAATTTTTCAGAATTTTGAACAATTTCAATTACTATTACACTTTAAACATCAGGTAGATTTTTGAACTATTCAAAATTAAATTAAAAATTTTTTTACAGAATTCGAAAGGTTTAAAAGAAATAAAACTTTTAGGCTCCTGGAAATATTTGAAGTGATTGTATATTTTGAATAATAGTATAATATATCTATCCTTATAGCAAATATACTAACATAAAAATCTTAAAAAATAAACATTTTTAATAAAATTATTTTTCTCTTATAATGATAAACTATTGAAAAACCCTACATTCTTATTTTAAAAATCTGTAAGAAATAGGAAAAAGTTCAATAGTCGTGCGCATAACGTGCGTGTTTGTTAGCTAGTTATTTTCAATCCGATGCTGATTGACAACATTAATTTTTATCATACCCTTAACTAGTAGGCCTAGGGTAATTGTGGATGAAATAAGTTTAACTTTCCACAAATTTAGAAGAATTCAGAATTTAGCGATTGAAGAATCACGAAGGGAAGAAATATAAGAAACCTTTCTTGTTTTTAATTTTTACATCTTTTATTGCAAAAAGTGAGATGCCTTATTTGCCAAGGTAAATTGTGAATGAAATTAAGAGAATTATGTTTAATCAATTTTCGGAATAATATGCGTTTTTTATAATATATTGACATGTTTGTTGCAGGCTGTGATAGTTAGGTGCAATCCAGACCCATGAAAAAAAATTGTACATATACTTTTCTGTCGTACAAGTTAAAAAGACACTTATGTAACATTTTTGTAGAAAATGAGATTCTCAAAGCAAACGAGAATTGTGAAAACAATTATATTTTATTGAATAACAAGTTTTTTGAAAGTGAAATTTGAAATTCTCTGCAGGATAAAACCGTAAGTTACTTAAAAGTTGTTTTTTCCCTCTAACATCAGGTATGGCACTACAGTTCAGAACGACGGTATGCCTTTTTAACATTTAAAAGCATCAATAAGGCTCTGTTTTGAATACAATAAGGTCTAATGATTTTTATTAAATAGTCAACTAACGACTTTTTTCCTATGTATTTTTCTCTATGAACAACTGCATCTCGATTATTTTAGCGCAAATAGCGAAAAATGTCAACATTTTTTACAGAATTGTATGACTTATGTTGAAGTATTTATAAAAAATGAATTTCACAATACTTTTTTAAGACAAAATCGTTTTCGTTGATTTTCTACGTTCGAAACTGAACTGTGCCTTCTTAACTTGTACGGCAATTTTATTAACAAACGAAAAATGTAATCAATAATTACTACATAGGGAGTGCAAATGTGGATCAAACTTTGAATATTGATAACTTCGAAGGAGAATTTTTAAATAATATTTGCAAAATATCTTTGAAGGACATTCAGAAGTAAAAATGAGTACATTTTCTGATTTTTTGAAAAGCTAAGATCTGAAAACTTTGTCAGTTTTGATCCATAATTACCCCGCAGTTGACGGTCATTCTTTCTTATAATTTATATGTGTCTTTTAAGTAAAAAGAGCGTATATACTTGTACATGTAATTATTCCAGACAACAGCATGTAATGTAAGATACAATTTAACGATTTGTCAAATTCATGTATTCATGTATAATATATATATCTTATATATATGATACGCAGTCAGACTTCGTTTATGACTAAACATTTATTGCGATCTTCGCAATGGTTTCTTTATTTTCCATTTTTATAGTTGTCTCGTGTATAAACTATACACTCAGTACCACGGAAGTAACTAATTGGTAACGTAAATTTAGCTATAAAGCGCTGAAAGCGCACCATAAAACTCCTCCTGCAATAGGTAACAAAAACATCGAAAGATAAGTGGCCACTTTGCATGCAGCTTACTAAAAAATCCGAAAGGCGACCGTCATTAGCGCAGAATTGTTATTTTCAGAGACCACTGGATTTGGAAGACGAAAAGAAGAATCTGCTTATGCCTTTTGTATTGCGAAATAAACTATTTTTTATGGTAGACAAGATTTAATGCTAATCTCGACACGAGTCCTAATTTCTGAGGAAAAAATTTCAGAGACACTGCGGGGATTTCGGGATGATTAATGTAAGGATTATTGGCTCTTTGTTTTATTTTTCGTGCAGTTACAGAACCAGAAATAGAATTTGATTTGTATCCTTATACATATATGATGTAAAAATCTGCAAAAAGTACAGAAATATGTAAAATTTAAATTAATAAGAAATATTGGGTTTCTGCTGCTTTTAGATTAATGAATACAACAGATTTTAATTTTAATTATGAATTTTAGATGTTAATTTTGTTTGTCTACTGGTCTATATCAATATTATTAAAATATTGATAAATTTTAAGATTGTGAAAAAATGTCTCTATCTCTGCTGGGATCTTTCAAGGGGTTTCAAGGCCTCCACTGTTTGTCTGCCAAAACTATATACTGTGGCTGTCACAACCACACTGCTTGATTGCAGCATTCATACACTGTAGTTGTCACAACCACACAGTAAAATGTTACAAGCAGAGTTACAGGTTGCAGAAGAAATTCTCTGCATTCATTATTCATAATATTTTAATTAAATTTCCCAGGCTGAATTCATTTTAAATCAAGCAGGTTCTACAAATTGAGTTGCAGAATCTCTCTGGGACGACATATGTTGCCTTTTTAAAGCAAATTAGGCGACATGTATTTGACCAATATGCAAAAAAATGGTCTATCAAGTTATTTCAGAAAATTTTGTATTCCTTTAGATTTGGCCACATTTTTCCTTGATTTTCCATTGTCCATGCACTGCAATATACCAATGTTCATCTGGATTAGTGGCACACAAGAAGCAATATGATGGCGTGCGTGACGCTACGTGATGCGCTTTGGCGCAAGTGAATCTGTGCTACTATGGGTAACAATCAGAAAAGGATAAGACACCAATAAAAAGAGGATGAGCTACAAACAATTTGGTTGTGGGAGCTACAGTGCTGCAGATACAAGAGTTTGGACCGTGGTTGTGACTTTTGACAACTATATCATGATGAAAGAAAGAAGAAAGAACCACCGAAAGAAGGGGCACCAATTTAAACAGGATGAACTGCAAATAGCGAGTTAGTGGGAGCTACAAGACTGTAGCTAAAAGCGTGTGGTTGTGACAATGATGTCATTTGGAATTAATAGCGTAAATAATAGAAGTATTTAGTAGTATCTATTAAGAATAGCTCTTTTCGACGAAGAAGGCGTGGATCTTGAAACAGTAAGGGTGCGTGGGTTAGCGTTCGCAGATGATAAGGTTGTCATGGCAGAATCTATCGAAGA